>CAOGCB010130230.1:5000-58510 GCA_948266635.1 Cnidoscolus chayamansa
GGGAAATGTTTCTTCTGTATTGAACAACATCACTCAGTTGGGACTCGCGAGTAACGAGTTCCACCCAATCTTCAATTTATTGAATTTAACAGGTGGGGGGTTTGGTTAAGGTATCTATCTATATCCGACAAATCTGTTCGGAAACTGAGTTATTTTAAAGCCTCCTAGACTCAAAAAAAGAATAGAATAACCATATGGATTTACTGGTATCCCAGTACGTATTCTCCCTAGCATTAAGTTTCTCTATTGCACTTCTTGTCGCTTTTAGGGCCGGGCAAGCCAGAGACGTAAACGCCATTAATTTCGAGGAGAAAGTAAATGATTAAACAATAGCTACACTTAAAGAACAAATCGTTTCCAAGATAGAAATTCTTTTTAGAGTCTATAAAGATACTACTGGAGATGTGAACTTACCAACAGGAGTCAATCCCCAAGAGGTAGCCGAACGTGTTTTTTTTAGCGTCGACAACATTCACTGGCTAAACCAGATCTATTTAGAACTCGTCAATCAGGGCACGCAGAGTCCCCACTTTGCCCAAGCTCTGGATTATGTTCTGCATTTTGGAGGTATGGTATGTAGTTAGAATTAATTTGTTTTTTTTATAGGCTTTATCATATTTAGTCTGAAGAGTTTAGGTAAGACTTTCAACGTGACTATCATATACAAAAAAGTATCTTCTTCCTGCCGTACTACACGAGGCAATGAAATTGGAACAATTACGACCGACAAAGAAACTCGAGCCTCGGAGTCTAAAGAGGAACCCCTATCGCCCGAGAAGAGGGGGTTTAACAAATGGTGGGCCACAAAAGTTTCTTCGTCCTTCTTGACTCCCTTGACAACGAGGTTTTAGGGTCTAAGATCATAGGGCTTTTAATGGATAGGGCAGGAGAGTGAGTTCAAGGATAAGCATCCCTAAAGGAGACTCGAATACTCTCTTTTCTATGGCTTGCATATGTCGTAATAGGCTTTGAAGCACTATCAGTTGTACCAATCCGCTGTAGAGCTAACATGACCAGACGATTTCCCTAGTAGAATATGCCCAGAATCGAAAGAATAAAGCTTTTTTTTCAGGTTTGACATTCTATTTAGCAAAGAAGAAAGCACTACTTATAGTGGTGTGAGGCAGTGAGCTCGGGAAGTAAACTCTTTCAGTTGCTGTTCCGTAAGCCCTATTCACTCCTAGATGATACGAGGAATGAATCTCAGCGGGGGCCCCGATCTTTGAAAAGAGAAGAAAGATATGCAGCTTGCTTGCGGCTTGTTATTGTTAAAGGGATCTTTCCTTCCTTCTCTACCTGCTTCTCAATACCCTCTGCCCCTTGGAAAAGAACCTGAGGCGCCTCTTTACTGATAAAAAGAATAGATAGAAAGAATGGGTTGGCTTAATACATGATTTGAACCACTAGCATCTACTTTCTTCCCTTCGCCCATATAGTCCATTTTTTATCTTCTTGCTGGGAGTTTTTTTACATCCCCTTCCACTCCTTTTCCCCTGGGCATTCTGTTCCATCCATTTTTAGGTCCTTAGGTCGAATAGGGCCAGGAAATAAGGCAAGCAAGTCAAGCCATCAGGGTACAGGGCTGGGTAGGTAAAAGCCATAGAGCTAGTTGCAATCCCCAGCAGGGGATGTTTATATAGCTGCGTT
This sequence comes from Cnidoscolus chayamansa, assembly GCA_948266635.1. NCBI lineage: Eukaryota > Viridiplantae > Streptophyta > Magnoliopsida > Malpighiales > Euphorbiaceae > Cnidoscolus > Cnidoscolus chayamansa. The sequence continues at coordinate 6,648 of CAOGCB010130230.1, forward strand.
GAAATTTTCCAGGTTATAGGGCAAATGCAAGCTATCCTCATCCTCATTCTTTGACAGGGAGAAAGATGCTCCAATTTTGTTTTTATCTCACATCATGTAATTTGCCAAGCGCTCAGAAAAATGGGTTTGGAAAGCCTCTCTTACTATATTCCTTACTTTGAAACTGCATCCATTCCGAGTGGAAGTGAGGGACAAGCTCTGGGAAGGATGGTGGCCGTGAGGTCATAAACAAAGTCGTGAACTTAACTTGGTGATTATGTTCACCCCATCTTGATTCGGTCTAGCTATCGGATGACAAAAGGATGCCGGACCCTCTTCTGGAAGCGGGAAGGTGAGTCACCGTATTGACTCGAATGATCTAGCCAATCATTTCTCCCAGTAGGCTATTATTCATCACTCTTCGCTTTACCGCCCCGTGGGTTTCGGCTTAGTTAGGAAGAAAGAATTGTTAACAAGTCTATGAGCTTCTTCTAGGGCATGCCGCCTTTCCTTGAGGTTAAGACCTGGTTGACATGGAAGGCATTAGCTACATCCCATAAGCTCACTCTGGCCGGACACCTTCCATCTATCTTTATATAATAGAGGTCTACGTTGTGTCGTAACAAAGGCTTCGTATTGAGACCTGATCTTCTTTTTGGGTCGATTGCTTTGTCTTCTACGGATTCCTCCCTTGTTGAAAGCCTAGCCTAAAACCCAAAAGCCTATGCTTGTTTTCTTTGTTAGTTCAATGCATGGATTCGCCCCTTGCCCGCTAAACCTCCTTCTCAAGCTGGTCAATTACATCGATCCTGCTCCTAGGGGAGCCTGGAAAGCATTCCCCTGACTCCTACGACTAGGATAGTGCTATTAGTAAGTATTCGTCCCCATGAAACTCCAATACAGCTAACTAAACTGCTAACAGTTCTCTATCAGTCCCTAAGCCTATGAGCCTATGCCTTCTTATGTGAATCTTGTACTGTTAAGAAAGCAAGGCAAGAAAGAATGATTCCCCAATAAAGTCCAATGTGTCCTCAACTTCATGCGTGAGATTCGTCGTTTCCAAGCCCAGACATGTTGTACCTGAGGGCTGAACTAGTAATGCAATCAGACTCTTTTCTTTACGTACCACCGGTTAAGGCCTACGCCTAGGACGTAAACAAGATGCCGTAAGGGCTTAACTCACTGACTGGAGTGTGCGTTCTCTCTTCTTCCTTTCCCGGCCCAAGTCTTCCTTCCTTCTCGCGCTTTCCGTTGACTAAAATGCAAAAGCTTAAAAGTCTTTATTTCTTTCTTTGATCGTAGACCACCCTTCTTTCTCTCAATCTTTCCGGGATTCCATTTCGCTTCCAACTCTGATAGTGATGGGGGAAGTAGTCCTTCAATCAAGCTTGGAGGCGGAATCCTACATATATCTTTGTTCTGGCGGGAGGGGCGCTCCTTCTCATTTTTTTTATTCCCCTTGGAAGGTGATCCCTCCGGTACAGCTTCTGGAGCGGAAAGTGCAAAGGCCTTCAACAGAAAAAGAGGCTACTAAGGGCGTAGAACTTATTGAAGTTCAGCTTTCGCGTAGCATGGTGGGTGGGCGAAGGTATCTTCTCTCTGAAAGTCTTAAAGGTAGTTGTTCAGATTGTTCAATTTCACCTTAGCTCCAAGCCGTATTAGCTAAAAAGCCAATAGCAATCCCAAATCCCTTTCCGTTAGCCCAATCCGCTTTATGATCCCAGCTGGTGCTAATCCTTTGCATCATGACCATAAGTCAAGGCAAATGGAGTCACTCCAGTGCTGGAACGTTGGGACGTCCTATAAGCCCAGAGAGCCTCTGACAACACCTCATGCCAGACCCTTGGGTTTTCAGTAATCATCTTCCCCTTACCCTACAAAGAGGAAGGGGGATGTCGTCGGTAAGACTTTCTCTAGGAGGTTTGGATACAAGGTAAGAGTTTGCAGATGAGTTTCCAGCTTTATTACGAGACGAGCATCTTCCTTGTCAGACCTTGATCTAGTTTCAGTTTTCATTGCCATCCTTTGAGCAAGCAAATTGGAAAGCTTTGTATAGCCTGTTCGTGGGCAAAAGCTGGAATCTTTCCTCTTCAGACTGGAATTCCACCCTTTTTCCCCCGGAACTAGGAAGGAGAAGGGCTTTTTGATTCAACTTAGAAAGCTCGGGCCCAATAGTGTTTCCGTGCCTTCAAAAGGAGCTCCACTTGGCCCTACGAGTAGGGTCGGAGTCGGAACATAGGTAACCTCTGTAGCCTAAAGTCGCTTCGAATGGATTGCATCCTTTCTGCTCTTCTCCCTTTCCTCCTACGGGGCAAACAAGATCAGTTAACTCTAGCTTCTATCTAGTACGAGTGAGCTATGTCCCTTCTCGCTGTTTTCCGGCAAACAACTTCCTTAACAATGGTTTTTAGCAACGGGTGAGAGAAGCTCCTTATTTGGATTCTAGCAACGGGGCATCTGTGTTCCCTTACTATGTATCTAGCTACGAGTTCTAATTCAGTCTCCTAGCCTAGCCCAACGACTCTTTCCCTTCACGGGGCAAGCATTGTGTAACGAGCTACGGAGGAGAGATGTTCCTTTAATGTGTATCCACTAACGAGGCAGATAAGCGGATTATTTGCACTCTCTTTAATATAATATATAGTTTCTTGTTCTTAAGCGAATGCGGTTGAAGCGATCAAGGGTAAATACTTACTGACTTGGGCCTGTTAGCAACGGAAGGACAGGGCGAACCACAGCTTGAGAATCCCTAGGCGTGGGTAATGTCTCATACCCGCCAGGTAGTGCGATATGAGGCTTTAAAGCAAACGAATGAGGAAGGGAGGAATGCTAACTCACTGGGCCGGGTCCCGATGAAGAAACTTATAGGGGGTAAACTAGTTACTAACAGCAGTATGATTATATTTCACTTTTCTTTCCCCCACTACTATAAGGGGGAGAGGGAAGATCAAGAAGTACTATTAGTAGAAAGTTCTTAACTATTTTGATTATTAAAGATTATCCTTCCCCCCACTACTGTAAGCTCTGACTATGAAGAAAAAGCAAGGGCTCCTTTCTGAATCTGGATTTCGAGGAACGAACCTAATTGGAGTAGAGGGAAAAGCAACTGAATCCCGAGTTTAGTGCTTTGTCGCCTCAGAGTTAGAGGGCTAAATGAGCTAGAAGCGGGTTATGGATCACTTCTTTATTCTTCTCACATAGTTGATCTCAAGTCTTGATTTTGGCTTCGATCCTTTTTGCCTATTTTCGTTATTTGGTCGAGGAGGGAAGATAGTGAGCTAAAGTTAGAATCCTTTGGTGAATTCCGGTAAGAAGAAGCGAACTTTACTCCTGCTTAAAATGAGTAGCCGGGTTATACTCCAATCGCTGTCACTACGCCCTACCCTATCGCTGAGTCTTTGGAAGCGGTTTCACTCCGGTCGGAACTCTGGAACCTAAAGACTTTCTCAATCAGACAGGATAGATGGATTGAGTGCGCGTTGCCTTGATTTGAGGTTAACTCATTTTCCTCAGAGCTAAGCCAGTCGACAACAGCAGTTATGCCTTTTTCTTTTCCTTTCATTGCACATCTATGTTACGCAGATGATGTCTTACTATTCTATTAGAAAGCCAAGGCCAAGCAAAATGCCTGAGGTTTGCTCAGGCGATGCATTAGCTTTTTGAACTCATTGTACTGGTGAAAAGAGCTCTAGAATATTTTTCTTTGGACTAAGGACTAGTAAAAAGAGAATAAATGTTGCTTAAGAGGAGGCGATTTTACCCATCAGATCCTATCTACCTTCTTTCTGTTGAAGTAAATACATCACCGACTTTGGCCATACTCTAGAATCATCTTCATTGTGCCAAGATGACCGACATACTATAGAATGCATTCTCTAGATTTTCTTATGGCTGAAATATCTAGCATTGAGAAGGAAGCTTCCTTGGACTCTCCTATAATTAACCGACTTAAGAAAGAAATTTCTTATTCTTTCACCGACATACAAGTCTATAAATAGGCTTATGTGCATTTGATTTGGGTGTCCAGAAAATGAGTGAAGTGTGAGTGTGTGAGATAGCGTGTATAAGTGAGTAGTGTGATTAGTGTGTGTGGGCCAACAAGAGTGTGCTGTGAGTGTTTAAATGAGTGAGTGTCTTGTGTGAGTGACACTATTTAGTGTGGTGAGGTGCTAGTGTGTGTTTGAGTGTACAATAAATTTGTACAAGTATTTTGTGTATTAATAATATCAATCATTATTGAGTCCACCACTTGAGTCTCTCCTGTTTTACTCAACAATTTGGTATCAGAGCCAAGTCGGTCAAGGACCGGTGTTCGTGAAGAGCTCGAGTATTAGAGCCAAGTCGGTCAGGGACCAGGCTACTTGAGAATTTCCTCCCAATTCTCAAGTCACGATGGCGGATTTCCAGTTTATGGGCGCGATTCAAAAGTGGAATGATCACAATTAGAGTTCATGGCAAACTATTATGCGGTTCCACTTGGAAGGACAAGAGTTATGGGAGATTGTTGGTGGCAGTGACACTACAGCACCCGAAGCCACAGGGACAGAAGCATCTACAGCCGCAGCACGGAAATGGAAGGCCAAAGCTGGTAAGGCCCTTTACGTTATCAATCTTTCTGTTGAAGATTCGATTTTCAAATATATTAAAGATGCAAAAACGCAAAAGGAGGCGTGGGATATTCTTACATCCCGCTACTCGAAGAAAAATGAAATGCGGCTACTTGAAGAATGAATTATTGTCTATAAAGCAAGGCAAGATGTCAATTAGTCAATATTTCTCCAAGAGAAAGTCTTTGTGCAACGAAATATCAGAATTAGATCCCGAGGCTACGCTTAGTGAGTCCAGGAAGAGATGGATTCTTATTCATGGGCTGAGACCCGAATATCAAGGATTTATAACTGCTATTCAAGGATGGCCAACCCAGCCGTCATTGGAAACTCTAGAAAATCTCTTGGCCAATCAAGAAAGCTTGGCTGCACTCCCGGCTCTGGAGAGAGTGACAGAACTACCCTACAAGGCAGGGGGTAGGCCTAAGCCCAATGACCTTACTCAAGTACCAAGAGCAGCTAGAGTAAAAGCCTTATTTTCACCTCCAAGAGACTTTACTTTAACTTTACAAAGGTGGATTTCTCTTTTTTTATTATCCCAGTAAAGGAGAGAAGAGTAATTTCTAAATTCAATTAAAGGCTCTCAATCCGACTTACTCCGGGGAGTAATATAGAAAGAAAAGAGAAAGAAAGAAGAGCCGAAGCGCTAACTCTGACAGACTGACGAGTGAAAAGAGGTATTAGGGGGAGTCGCTCTGAAAGAGAGCCCTTTTGGGAAAAGAAAGTCTTCAATAGGTAATACTAGTGATTATTCTAAGAGGAAGTAACTCATACTACTGGGCATTTACATACGCCTAATCAAGGGGTGGTTACACCAACAAAGATAGAGAGGAGGAGAGATGAGACTCTATAGCAAAGGCTGAAAATTGAGGGGCTAACGACTATAAAAATAGATATGATTCACCACTTTCAAATACGAGTGAGAAGAACTCTACACCTTCGGAACGGTAAGGGAAGAAGATCCCTTTTTCCTTGAGCATTTGAGCAAAGGACTTTCACGACACGGCTAAGAAGGCATAAGTGCTACCACTTTACTTAAATGAAATTTAATAAATAAAATATTTATTTGCTTTGTTTCGATGGACTCGTTGTGAAGCCCTTATCGGCGGTTGGTTTCGAGCTCCTGTTGGATTCAACCCCATTAGTGTTGGTATTTTTTTCGTGTTCTAACCAGGTTCAAATAATTTTGATATCATTTTATATAAAGTAAAGCTTATGTGCACGAGGGAGAGAAGAAACCTACACCGCACCCTTTGCTTTGGGAAGTCCCATGAGTTCACTTGAAGCTTGTGTTTGAATAGGCAAAACCTACTCTGAATCTGCCTCCGATCTGGCTTTCAAACTCGATTTCTGATCTATTTCTTTCTTGTTGAAAAGACTAGCTTAACTGGCTAAATTGATTTCATTGGCAGTTCGGTCCGATCAGTCGGATTCATATGTATTATGGGCAATTTGCCTTGGTTTAGGGGCCCAGAGTAAATCACTAATGTCGAAACTCTCGCGGCAAAGATTGAAGTAATTCAAAGGGAGGGAGGAAAGGCTATACTCAAATCCCAGGTAAAGATTATGCTGAGACTTTATCTCCGGTAGCTAAACTAACCATGGAATGAGGGACAGGGACCGTACTCGTCTTAGAGCTAGTTTTTTATTAAATCGAAAAAGGATCACTTCATTACCTAATAAGACCGGATTTGCCGCATCGGGAAAGAGAGGGGGAAAACTCACTCCTATTTTGTTTAGAAGGTGATCATTCCTATCAGAAAGAAGATCAGGTGTGCGATAACGCAACTAGCTTTGTGGCGTCTTTCATCAAAGATCGGGGTCGGTTTTAAAGATAGGATAGCGAGGCATGGAAGCTTTCTGCCATGCTTATGCTATTATAGGATATAGGAGAGTGACTGTAAACACACAACTTCCACCCAATAGTTTCGCGTAAGCTCAATTACATCGACCCTCGTGCCTCTCTTTTTTTCGGTAGAAGAAGTACAGGATGGACTAGATAGAGTCTTATCGACCGTTAAGAGAGGAAAAAGAAGACAAAGCCAAGACGCGGAGAATCCAAGCTTTGGAAGACCATCAAGGAAGTTCAAGAGGAGATCCTGGTCCCAGAAGTAGGAATAGCTGTCGAAGTAGAAGTCCCAAAGAGTGTACCAGCTTTCGTGGAAGTAATGGCATTTCTAAGGGTTTCAATGATAGGAGAAAAAAGTAAGACTCTCCTGTGGGAGTTTGCTGTGGTTTCACTTACATCCAATCCAGTCCATCTAGCTCTATTCTTTCTTTTCCAGTGCAAGTTCCTGCTCCCGGGCATGCGAATAAGCCTATCTGTGGATACGTCAAGAAGGCTATCTGTAGCTACGCTATTAGCGGATTACCAGGAGGAGTGGGTAGCCTATTTGAAATCTATATTTTCGAGAGCTATATAACAGTTCTCTTACAGCCATTGTCCCCATATTCTAACTATACAACATATGCCCGCATAGAGGGCAGGTTCTTATTTTAGCTTTACGTAAGATAAGAGGAGGGGAGGGAATCGAAAATAAGCATTTCACGAGCGAACTACATGGTTCATTCGCCCCTACTTGGGCTTGGAAAAAAACAGCTTCTTTTGCTCGCTACGGGAACGGTTATCGCATTTTCTTCTTTTGACTTCAGTCCCTTTGCTTATATTGGATGGAGGTAACGGGCCACCACACCACTCTGATTAGCCTTGCGTTAGTTATTGGTCTCATTTGGTTCAGCAACCTCACTCAACCCTAACCCTCTCCTCACACCCACAGCCCTGACCGGAAGTAGAGTACAGTTTGAGATAGGAATCGATGACCAATCGAAAGAAAAAATCTCTTTGTTTATTCAACTCGTAAAGGCATTTTGATCAACTATATCCAAAACGAATCTTCTTCTACGTACCTATTTCTTCTCTTATTCAATTTTTTGTCTTTCTTGCGTATGTATATAAAGAAAATGGGATCGGTACTTTCCTGACAAGGGAGAAAGTACACTACCCTATTAGTTTAGTTAGTTTTTTGAGAGAGCTGCTGTAGTTTCAGGAAAGTACTGGAGTGACTTTCACTGGGAAGTCAAAGACGCGTAAGTAAGAAAAGCAGCGTCATGCCTTCCCCAAAGTTCCCTACTAACTGTACTGCAGAAGAGGCTGGAAGATTCTTTTGAAAGGAGGATGTCAAGTTAGTTGAAAAGCCATTCATATAGGGCTGGGGCAGGCAAGTACCCAACTCCAATGAAAACTCTTACAGCGAAGTCATTTTCTTATTCTTCTACCTTCAGAGCATTCCTAATTCCTATATAAATCTTTCCCGTAAGCGTAGATTTAAGATTGACCTCCGGATAGATTTAAGGTATTGGCTGGAAGTTCAGTCTTCTTTCCCGGCTCAACGGCAAGTGAAGGAAGTCCGACTTAGAATTGTGCTGGTCTAGCTAATGAGCTGGCTGGTAAGATATCTCGATCTCTTAGCAGCCTACGCTTCTTCCCAGTATCGGACATTCTATTCTCTTCTTTACTAGCTAGCGGATAGGGTTTTTCTTACCTATGGATCTAGCTTTTCATGCAGCATGATCAGTTTAGATAAATGTTGCCCGGAACGAACTATCAGTCTTATCAGCACAAATAAAATAGAATTGAGTGTCATGAGCTTGAGGAACAAAGACTTGAGCGAGTGAATCGAGTATATGAGAGGTACGTAGTCTGAGTTCTTATAGAACGAATATAGCTCAAGTGAGCTCTCTAGTTGGCACGGGTGATTCTTAGTTGCAGCAGTCCGTGCCTGTGCGGGCCTAGCTGACCGAAGAGAACAGAACCCTAGGAGATTCTTATGTGCCCTCTTCCGATGAAACATAAGAGAGGCTTGACGCATGGAAAGGAGATGCGCGTCGAAGCTTGGGGACAGTAAGACTCATCCCGGGCCTGGACCTAGAATAGACCAGTTACATCCTTCTATAGATATAGTCAGTGTGCCGGGAGGGTAAAGGCAAGCAAGGCTACTAGCTTACCACTGTTGGGAATCGATCTCTTGGTAATAGATCTAAATGCATTTTTTGCTTAAAAAAATCGATCTTTGTAAGCCTCTCCTTTACAGTTTCTCTCCTTTCAGTCGAGTGACAGACCTTAAAGGGGTTTCCATCAGGTATCCCGAACTAAGATAAAGCGCTTTTAAAAGGGCACATCTGATGAGGCGACCTACGCTGTCTTACTCTGAAAAGCTCATCTCGGCCTGCATTAAGGCAAATAAGCTTAGTCAGACATAAGGTATCGTAAGTAAGAAGAAAGTAAGAAGAAGGGCGAGGGTCTTCCAAGAAGCTGAGAGGGCGGAAGAGCACGAAGCGAGAATCTGACTTTCGATTGACGATGCTCTCGAATAAGTAAAGTCAGTGTGGAATCGGATAAGTCCATTTTCCACAAGGCACAAGTGTAAGCTAGGTTATCTATTCTTCTAAGAGTAGACTTTCTAATCATTCGTTCTAGTCAGTCTCCTTTTCCTTTCTTTTTTTTCGGTATGCCGCTCCGCGAGCAAGGAGCGAGAGAACCAAGTGGGCTGTGGTGATGTCAGAATTTGTTGCACCTCTCTTCCTTTCATTTATTATAAGTTTCGTCGTTTCATTGATCTTACTCGCTCTTCCTTTTCTATTTGCTTCCAATAGTTCGACCTATCCAGAAAAATGGTTGGCCTGCGAATATAGTTTCGATCAGGTAACTCTTGGAATAATAATCATGATTATTATTTCACATCTGTTAGCAGGAATTTTTAACCTTGTATGGTTTCAGGGCGAAGTCGCCTCGCCTCTCATAATTTCGGGCGGTTCTTCAGCCATCTTTTTTTTGTTTTTCGCTAGAAGTGACGAGGAGAAACGCCTCTCTCTTCTGTTTTTTGTAGTCAATAACTTGACCATAATAAAAATATATAAGCTTCCTGATCTATGTTTCTTCGTTGTGGTACTCTTTCTCGTTCTGGTAACATCCGCTCATCTATTTTTATGGGTGAACATGAATGTTTTCTTTAATTTGCTTTTTTTTTCCGTGCTTCTTGCTCGAATCTTCTTTGACCATCAAATGGATCAATGGGGATTCGGCTTAGTAGCGGAATTAACGTTTTTGTCTCTATTTTCTTTAGTTTTTAAAACTAAAGGATATGAGATCGGAACGATCTCATATTTGATCCCCGTTTTTTGGATCGATTTTTTCCATCTTCTTTCTTTAGACTACGGTCTAAAGGAAATACTCTTGCATCTCAACTTCCTGTGGGCGGCCGCCGCTCTTCTCTATTTGTCTTTTTTCTCCCAAAACATAACGGATCTGGGAATTTCCTTTTTCTTTTATTTAATATTAAATGCATCGATCGGTTTTAGCCTGGCCAAGGACCTTTTTACCTTTTTTATCATTACGTCCACCTTCCTTTTCTCCTCCCTCTTCTTCGCGGGCTTCTTCTTTATGAAAGCTCTAAGGGATAAAAGGCCCTTTTCGAGCATAGTTCTCGCGAATAAGAGGGAGGGGGTCCACGCCCTCCTTGTGGTGTATTTCCTTGTCTTGGCAGTCCTTCTTTCCCAATTAAATCCCGGGTCCGCTACTCTCTCTCTGTATTCCAATTGGCTTATGGGGCTCGGGCTTCAAATTGGGTTTCTCACTGCACTAAACTACTTCTTCAAAAAGTAGTTTAGTCGGACCAGACAGGTGCAGGTGCGCGAGGATGAAGATACTATAGGAGATTGGGTCAGCATTTCCTGGGTCTGAAGCAAAAGTAGCTCGAGCAAAAAAAAGGCTAGAGCGAGGCCACCCTCGAGGTGGGTAGGGGCGAGCGGGGATGTGGGCGCCCTTCTATTGAGCTAATTTCATTTTAGAAGGTCCGTCTACTGGTGCCAAGAGAAAGTAGGACGACTTAGGCTTGCTACTATATTGCCAACTAAGGCTCTTTCAGGTCCTCATTAGTATAGAAAATTGAAGCAGGAAACAAGGTATATTCATTAGTAAGAGAAGCCGTAGACTCGAAATTAGAGATCTACGGGTAACCCCTTTTTCAACTCCTACCGTTTCGAGAGGACAGGGAAAGGAACGATATATATATTCTGTTAAAGTACTACTTTTTCATAGCATTTTACCTTACCTTGTAGTACGTGAATTAGGCTAGGCCCTTCAAGCTTAAAGACTAGCAGTTCCTTTACTTTGTCCTAAGAAAGGAGCGTAGCGGCTAGGGTTTATGATCAAACTCGAAAAAGAGTTCTTGCTAAGACTGCTTTCTCTCTTCCGTACGTGAAATTCTCCTTGCTAGCAACCACATTCAGCAGTGACATCGAAAAGCGTAAGTAATAGAAGTTTTTGATGCAAGACAGGAGAGCCCAAGGGCGTATGAGTTCCCGAATCCGCTCGCTAGTAATATTAATAGTTGAGTGATCATAAGACAGCGTAGAAGTGGTCTACAGTGTGTCCACCACACTTTCGTTCGTAGACCGAGAAGTAGGATGGTTTTTATCTGTGTAGTTGAGAGCGGCGTCCTCGTGTAACGGCAGATAAAGCCGCGAAGGCGTGCCCTTGGTCTTTGGTTGGATTGTCTTTGCTTTGGTGTACCCCCTCCTGGGGTTAGTGGACTGGCACAAACACTGGATAGAAATAGCGCCGGTATGTATTCTTGTCATCAGCCACTTGCTCGACCATTCATTTACTGAGCTATTTCTTGTTTATAAATTGGAACAGTTTCTCGCTATATGAGCGTGAAAGTTCAACGATCCAAAGATGCCTTCTCGAGATAAAAGCTCGTTTATTCTATTCATTTATCCACATTCGAATGAAATGAAAAGCCTATTCTTGCATCTGCTGCTTCCTTATCTTTCTAGTTGCTTCGTTCCAGAGCTGTCCTTCAATCAGAAAGGATCTTGCTTCCCAAATGGAAAGACAGGTATGAGATAGATTAGACCCCAGCTCAGAATCAGATGTGGCATTTATTCTATTACGATAATACAAGTTTCAAGTGCAACCTGAATACGCTTATGGTAGGATTTCAGGAACTAGTATATCTGTCCTAGCAAGCAAGGAGGTAGCCTCATACCTACGTAAGAGAAGCTTCTTGCCCGATCGGATAATCTGCTGTTCTTTAGTTGCCACGATTAGTGCTTACCGCCCGAATTCATGTGCTTTCACGAAAGCCGGTAACTGTTGGCAGAGGAAGACCCCTTCCTTACTCAACTAAAGCACCAGCAAGTGATTCGAAAATGCTTCGATACCTTATTTTTCAGGTAAAGCCCATCGGCTTAGGAGGACCATAAATGGAAAGGGTAAAACCGATCTACCGTTACGCTAACGCCAATTCCCTTCCTTATGGGGCAATCAAGCTACCAATCAACAAGCAGATCGAGACAGTTCGTACTTCCAGCTCTTACTTGAATGAAAGACTTGAATGAACCAGTCATCCAATCCAAGCCGATCCAATTCCATTCGAGCGGTGGGATTCGTTCACATGCATGCAGAACCGGGACGACTCGACTATGCGACATGGCCACTACAAAGAAAAGATAGGCAAGATAGGAAGAGAGAAAGGCCTGACCCTAAGTTAAGTCACCTACCAAGAATCAGAGGGTGACCCCTTTGCTTGCCTCCGCTCAAAGGATAGGCTCATGGTATAAGTCCAGTAGCAGAACGAAGAAAGGGAGTGAACTCAAAGCCAGGAAAAAGAGAAGACGGTGCTAGTCTTTGAGGGATCTCCGCTCTTGCCGCAGCACAAGTAACTGCTGTTGTAGCCCCTGTCCGTCGTTCTCTTATCCGCTTGAATAAGTAAGGCCTTGGAAAGGAAAACTCTCCCTTAATAGGGGACACCTACTATGGGAAAGGCCAGAAAGTTTCATTGAAATGTTCAATCTGGTCTATGAATGCTCGTTATATCGGGAGGGCCCGGTATCTCTCATGGATGTGCCGGGTGGGGGAGGAAAGAGCATAAGGATGAGGTGATAAGACAGCCTATTCCTTCTTCACATTCAAGCATGAGTGAATCTCTCTAATAGAGGTCACAGCCTGCTTTCGAAGAAAATTGAACTGCCAACAAGAGAAAGAAAAAGTAGCGACTCTCCCTATCGACACGAGAAAATACATTTGTTCCCAGCTAAGAGTGATTGATGTCATACCAGTACTTCCAATAAAGGTTTTCTGCCTGCGGGTTAAGGAAAAGTCCTTCTATAGGAACTATCGAGAAAGGGCTTTATACCTATTGAAACAGATAAACTAGGAGCAGAAGGAAGGGCTACTTATTTTTGATAAAATTCATTTCATCCGGAAGTGACTGCACTCGCCTAAGCAGCTACCCAGCCTAGCTACTTGGAAGCCTTTTCCTGTCCCTTTCCTATTACCGCCGGCCATTTATTCGTAGATCATTCGTTGTGGGCGATGATTCGATTTTGTTGGGCTTGTGGTCACAAAAGAAAGAGTTATGACTTCTAGACAAGCCTTCGAGATTCATCCTTATTGCTAGAATTTTCATGGTCGACCTTCTTTCCTCAGATAAGGGATATAGATAACCTACCTTCTGTTAAACACACACACTTTTGAGGCTTTTGAGGAAGTCTCCTCAAGTTAAGGCTAGTTAACTCTACTTCCTACCTAGATGAATCCCCTACTTATTTTAAAAGGAGCATAATGGACAAAGTTGACTAAACGAATTCCTTTACTTTTTATTTGAGTATTTTCCGCCAGGTCCGGTGTATAAAGCGCGGTTGGTTCGACTGTGATTTACACCAATATGGCCCATAGCTATTATTTAGGGCCTTCTGCTAAGGCTATTCCAGCTCATAACTGCTTCTTCCGAGATGCCTTCTTCACTAACCAAAGGTTCTAGAAAGCGGGTTCACTCTAGTTTTCACTCGAGATAATGGAACATTTACGAATTTCTCTATCGAAAGGATACCGTTACCCACTTCTCCCTATCTATTAGAAACCAGAACTCCCTCAAAGCCTTTTAAACAACCTATAGCATAAGATATCTCAATGTAATGCTTTTTTTAAGTGCTGCGGCGCACCGCTCCGTGGGCTTGCCAGTTTTCACATTAATGCTAGTAGAAAGAGGACGTCTCTGTCCCTTCACCTGACTATTTGCGGTCGTGAGACAGAGGTCAGAGGCAACTTGTTCTATGGGTAGCCGTGCGTGTTAATGGATCTTCTTCTATACTAGTAGTATAGTAGCAGTAGTGGGTGAATCGGTTTCTTAGGTAAGGTTTAGTTTCTTTATTAGAAGGATAAGCACGGTTATTGCTGTTTGTCCCAACATTCAGCCTACTCGTTAGAAGTAGTTAACGAACGAAAAAAAAGAAGGCCATTTGATGTCTATAAGATCGGATGGATGCCCGCTCCTTGGGTATGCTTTCAAAAGGGCTGTTTTCATGCGTGTTGGTGTTCGTGGTCTGTTGGTTTTTCTGTTCTCGTGGGGGAAGGCGGGATTGGCGCATCTACAAGTTTAGAGTGTGCTCGGGCAAGTGGGCTAACCAGAACTACTAGTAACGGGATTTTCCTGCAATACGAGTAAGGGGAATGGAACTCTTTTTTGATAACTTTAGCTACGGACTTAGGTTAGCTAGCCTAGCTTCTCCTATGGAAATTTGGATTAAGGAACTAGGGTAATGCGAAGACAAATAAGGCCTAAGAATAATGGTGAGTCGAATCAGGCGCGGCTGCCGTTCCAAGGCTTTTATGAAACCGTTCAGGCCTTATTTAAGATAGGAGAATAGTCTGGTATCAGGCACCGGGATACTCAGAAAGAAGTAAATACCCGGCAAGCTCAGCAACGAGAAGTTTTCCTCCACTGGAAATCTCTACTGTAAAGCGGTTGTTCAAGGGAGTTTTTTTTTATAGGAATGAGAGGTACTCGCTCTTAGACTTCCACTTCCACTCTGCAAAAGAAGAAGAACCAATCTCAGTTGCAACCGCAAACAAAGAAGTTCCCGGTCAAAGGAGGGCCGTCCAAGCCTAAAAACAAGAGTTCCTGGGGGTTCAGTAAACCCTATTTGCTAGAGTTTTCAAAGGCCTGAAGATATAAACAGGGAATTCTCTTCTTTCCCTTATCAAGGAAGCCAGACCTAATCGCCCTTGATCGACTAGCACTGGACTTTCTTAAGGCAGGGGATTTTTTTTCCGACTTAAGAGTTATTTAAATGTTAGAAGTTCCAAACCAAAAGACAAAGCGCATCGCTCGTCAGTAAAGTCAGTTATTCGTCTTTTATAAACGAGTGTTGTGTACTAATGACTTGCTTACCGTAACCGCAAAGAAAGAACGGTTCTATCTATTTATTCATAAGGGCTGGAGCGCCTTTCGAACTCCATTCCATTATGTGCTAAGGCTGCGGAAGCTCTTAGTTACGTAATCTCAAATATTGGATTGGCCTCTTTCAAGTGCTCGATCAGATATCTTTTCCTGTCGGCTATGTAGTTTTGGTCTACATCCGCCTAGCCTTTTCTTTTAAAGGCTACGTTCTTCCCTCCACCTCCAAAGCGAGTGAAGTAATTGCCGATTTCTAAACTCCTTATAGCAAAAGAGATAGGAAATCTGCTACGGGTTGGGCTTTTCTTACCGACTTAGCATGCTTATCTGGCATTGAATGCTTAGCTCTATTCTTCTGGTATTCCTTATTTCCAAACAGCAGCTATTGTTCCTATTCATTTCGCCTGATTCATCTTCCGAGGGGTACGCCTAATTTAATTCATCTTCCGAGGGGCGAAGTTTCAATCGCTCGAGAGAGTGCCACAGCTATTATTTCAAAAGCTCGGAAATTCCTTATAGGAACTGCCTTAAGATAGAAAGAAAGACCAGTGCCGGGCCTGCTACTGCTTCGGATGGATAATACGACGTTACTACTCTCCTTCCTGCTTGCCATTTATTAAAGTTGCTCATTCTTCAACCCCAGGATGTGATATGTGATGACCTATTCTTTCTTAACTTTAGCTACTCAGAAACCTAAACGATGGATCTTTTTCCCCATCTTCCCAAACCAATTTAGCTATTTGAGATGTCTCCATGTGTGGCGTGATAAGATAAGGACCACTAGGGGCCCGGTTTGTACTTCTTCCCGGCTTTATATATATTAAGGTTTCGTATAAGAGAGATCCCCTCCCAGACACTGTAATCGTGATTTGGCGCTTTCTCATAACTTTCAGCTACCCTAATTGGTTCCTACATTTATTAGACGTTGTAAAGGTGCGAGTTGTCTCAGAGGCCGAAAGTTACGGAGGATATCTCGATAGGATACCCCAGCCGAAGGAAGTGTTCTATTCCCGGTGGTCCAATCAAAACCAGTTGTTTATTAATCTTGGGCACAACTCTGGATCCATATCCATCAGTCTCTTCCAACAAGCCTGGTTCAATACCAGCTGTACTGGTTGTCTCACTGTGTGCACTTAAAACAAAGCCAATTCAAAGAAAAGTGGAAGCCACATGGATTCGGTCTTCGGGCTCACCGGATCTCCTTGTTCACGAGAAGGACAGGACAAGGTAAACTCAACTAGTCGCAAGATAGATATAGTCACTTATTATAGAATATCGCGGAATCCGTCCTCAGATTCGATTACTTTTCGAGGCTCTTCTTGTAAAGAAAGGCATCGATACATACACCCCACAGCCCAAAAGAAAAGGCCTATTCAACCGAGGTCGGTAACCGGTGTAGGCTAAGATCCTTGTTGAACTGGAAGAGCAAAACAAGACACTGGAGCTTACTCGAAAGGGAGGCGTAATTGCATGCTTCGCTTCAAGTGCACTAGCGGTTTGAGGAACCAGCGCAGTTTGACCGGACCAAAGTCTTTCAACAATCCTCGCTCAGATACCTACTGCGACAGCTCATTTCATTCGCTCCTCGCTAGCTCACCGCTAACGCGCCTACTACGACTGCTACTGCTATTGCCACCGCTAGTTTTCCACTACTAACAACCACTATAAAGTACTCGAAACTCCCATAGTCACTCCTATAGTAAGTCCTCTGGCTGTGAAGGCTCTGAAAGAGAATACTTGTTCTGAAAGCTAGAAGAGCACTACACCCACTCCTCTAGATGGCCCTTTACCTTGCATAAGGAACGAAAAGTAGTCACGCCTCCATCCGACTAGCACGACTGGTGAATAAGAACTGGAAGGAAGAAGGACTCACTAGAGGTCTAGTTACTTCCCCTTTGCCCTATCCTCGCACATGAACTGGTTTAGTAAATCCTTGGGTGGGCGAGTTACCTCTTTCTGTCCTCCAATTGATCGAAAACTCCTGCTTCTCCTCCTTTCCCACCCGGTGTCTAGCTAGCCCGACTCTCCTTTGTTACCAAGAATACGACTTCCTACTGCTTAAAGCTTGCTGGCTTGAGGGAAGTACTAGTACTAGAAAGACTCTCTCGCTTTACCGGCAACAGTCTCACTTTCCACTCAGAAACTGCTTCCTGCTGGCCTTTGACCGCCCCGATGACCTAAACTCACTTCGTTCGCTCCTTGTCACTCCGTTCCTTATAGCCTAGTCTATATCCACAGCTGACGTGACTCCGTACCGACGCCTTCCCTTACTCAATAGGACTAGCTATAGAAAAAGTTAATATAGATAAAGTCAGGTGTGAATGATTGGCTTGTCTTGTCTAAGGCTGACCGTACCTAGTGCTTTGCTTAGTTAGTCGTTTACCTTTGCTTTGGAAAGCGAGAAAGAGCTCGTGGAGTTGTCCCTATCTGTTGGCGTAACAGGTTTCGTAATTCCATTAGGGCATGTAGATAGGGCTCTCTCTTATCTTATGAAATTAGCCTTGATCCATCATTGGGGCAACTGCCCGACTCGGGAGTCTCCTTTTTCTCGTTTTTACAGATCATTCGTGAGCCGCCTTATTAGCACGTCGATCAACTGTGAACATTCAGTATTCGTCGAAGGGTTCGCTTGATGTCGCAGTGAATAGCGTACACCAACGAGCTCCAGGAACCGGTGATGACCTCTTTCGCAACTGCCATTGCATCAGTTTCAAACCATACTCTGCGGAGTCCCAAAGATACGGAAAATTCCATACAACGTCGTAAGGCTTCGAGTTCTGCCGCATGAGGTGACTGGACTAGACCACAATTCATAGCCGCGATAACTGTCCCGCGTTCATCTCTTATGACGACTCCAGCTGACCCCTTCCAGAAGAGGGTCCGGCATCCTTTTGTCATCCGATAGCTAGCCACGAACCCATCGGAAAGGTTAGATGCGGAAGATGATAGCGCAGAGTCTCAGAAAAAAAGGTTATCGGTCCTACTAGAAGAATAAGAAGAAGTGAAGAGACGAAAGGAAACTGCTCTTGGATCGCGTTTAGCAGCAGGGAAACAGAAGTGAGTTTACTTTGGTTTTGCTTACCGAGTTACATCTTTATTTAAGAGTTTAGAAAGTGCGGGGAACCTAAGTCTTCTATTTATTAGCTCCTCCTACTCGCCACTGAACTGCGTTACTTTAGCGCTTCCTCTCGCCTTGTTCAACAATCAAACAAGTTATTTGATGGAATAGTTCAGGAGCCTATAAAAGAGGTCACTGTTCGATGAACGAACGTAAAACGAACTTTCATAATACCCGCGGGTAAGAGAGAAAGCAAATGGAAAGCGTTCTTTGGTAACGCGCCCTTAAGCTTCTACCTTTTGGCCTTCATTTAACGAGGATTCTATGCAATAACTTAGGGCGGGGTAGCTAAACTCATCCGCTGAGGAAAGTTCCCAAGTAAGTGGGAGAAGATGGGGTCCAAACCCTATCCTATTTAGAGTTATGGGGCTATCCCAGACTAAAGCAGGGCAGAGGATCATCCATATCTCTTTATTCGGTATTGGTTCAAAGAAGAATCTGATTTATCGCATTGATTCAAACTAAGCAACTGGCGCAGAGGGCCCTAGACTCACTTTTAACATAGTATGGTAATGCTGATTGGGAACGCGCACATAAAAGAACTAAAACAAGGCTTTCACTTAAGCCAAAGCCCCTCTGGAGAAGCTATCAAGTTACTTTCTTTCGATACCTGTCTGGTGGCTAGGTTGAGAAAAGACTAATTACGGTGATGTTGAATATAACTCGTAAACCCAGCAATCCCAGATTGCATTTCCTCAGCTCGAGTTTGATAACGATAGCATTCAATCGCGGTTCTCCTCCTACTCTATTTATGGGACAGGGGGCTTCGAACCCCCACATGAGCCTGCTTACTCGGTCCCTTGTTTGGTCTATCCCTCTCGTAAAGGGAGGTCTTTTTTTTCGTTACGTCTCCGATCCCTGGGAACTTCCCTCGTTTTTGTCGATGAAAAGGATCGTTTTTTCCCTCGGTTTCGTGTTGAAGGTGCTCGATCTCATGTATGTAATTAAGCTCAACCAATTCCCCTCCTATTGGGCCGAAAGCAAGTTGATGGTTTAGACGTGAACCCCTCCCAAAGAGGGAGTGGGGGGTGGTGCTAGGTCTTACATTAAGAAAGAAGCTAAGCTCATCTGAAAGGTCAGGCGTGGAAGGAACAGAATGGTAAGCACGAAATGATCCCTTCTCTTAGAAGGAGATCCGAGTTAGTTGCGGAGGAAATACAACCTAGAGCTAGCTTCGTCATGCTCTATCGTCTGGGTCTGCCCAATCCTATTCTGAGTCCACTCTTTCTGGTCCCAAGTCTGCCCTATCTTCGTCGGGATCTTCCCAATCTTATGATGCCGATGACGGGCTTTATTCTTTTGATGCGTCTGCTGCCCTTGGGGGGCTTTCCGAGTCTGCTCTTAATGAGCGTTCCTACGAGTCTGGCTCTTTCTTCTTCTTCGACCGCTTCTGACTCCCCGCTGTCGGATGTCTCTGCTGACTCCCTTTCATCAGCCTCTGCTGAGCATTCCCCCGAGTCTTCTCCAAAGTCTGTTCTAGCTTCGTCGGATTCCCTTTCCTTTCGTGATTGGATTGTGTAATCAGCTAACACTCCCTTTGATGACCATGCAGGGTATCTTTGTGCTTGCTGTGATAGAAAGCCTCTTCTTGCGGGTGAGTTGCGAACCCCTTTTTACAAGGGTAGAGTTTCAGTCATACCTCTCCTTGCGTCAGTCGATTGACCTCGTTCCGGAGTCACTTCGATTCCAGTTCTTGAACTGGTTGAGTGACTTCTCCGATTGACTTCGTTTCTAGAACTGCTCGTTGGGTGGGGTTACACTCCCTTCTTTAACAGAGACGGAGTTCTTCCTTTGACCACTCGCCAAAGGGCTATTTTGTTGATCCCACGCTTGGTTAGAGCTCTAGCTCCTACTCCTCTTCCTCCTTCTCTTGCGGTGTCGGGTATTAGCAATAAGAGCTATTCGGATCATAACCCCGGCAACTGTCGGTTTGACAGTTTTTCTCTCTAGCTATTAGGGTTTGTGCTTTCTCTTCTGAGACTTGCTTTCCCCCTAGGGTTAGGCTTTTTTCTTCGCGGTGGTTACTCCTTGTTGCCTTGGCAGTGCGGTCTGTTTTGCTTAGGCATCTCTTGCAGTGGTCTTTGGGCCTTGGAATTGCTGATGGCTGAGGACTTGGTGGACTACTGGAACAGGCTGAGGTTAACGGAGGAGGAGGATGAAGTTGTTCCTATTGTAAAGAGTGCAGGATCGAAGACAGAGGTGCTTGCTGACTTGGCTCTTGTTGGACGACTTTTATCTTCAAAGGCAATCAATGTAGAGGCGATGACTCGTACCTTTCGCATGGCATGGCGAATTACAAAGGGGTTGACGGTGGAGGGTTTGAAGAAGAAGACTTTTCTTTTTCAGTTTTCTTGTCCTAAGGAGAGACGTTATGCCTTGACGGAGGGCCCTTGGTGCTTTGATAACAACTTGCTTGTTCTGAGGGAGATTGAGGAAGGAGTGGCTTCTGACGATCTATCGTTCCATGAGACAGAATTCTGGGTTAGGGCGCATGGGCTGCCCTTTCGTTGCGATAAAGAGGAGATGGCTCGGACCTTTGGGGCTCGGATGGGCCGTTTTGTTGCTTTTGATCGCGAGATCGCTTCTGGGTTGGCTCAGTTTTTAAGATTTCGCGTAAGGATTGACATTCGAAAACCATTGCGGCGGTGTTTTCGTGTTGGGTCTACTGCAATGGGTGTGGGATTATTGGACATATAGTACGTGATTGTCCTACGGTGGAGGAGGGGGAAGGTGTTAATAGCTCGGGCCATGAATATGGGTCTTGGTTGGTAGCATCCTCGGGGCCGCTAAATACTAGAAGCTCTTGCTCACAGAAAGCGATGGCGGATAAGTTTTTTCAGGCGTCGGAAAATATAGGAGGAGGATACCCAGAAGCGACGGCTTGCTGTCAAGGAGAGGGTTGCTATGGAAATTGCTGTCATAGAAGTGAATTCTCCCACAAAGAAGGATGACGAAGTCAACTCACTTTGCTTGACTTTATGTTCATAATGATGTCATGCTTGCTTTTGGTAAGTTGAATTCGAGTGAGCTTTTTTCAATCCTCTCGAAGAAAAAGTGGAAGAAAGAATGATGCGCAGATTCCTTTGTGCTACTTATGAATGTAACCACAATTTGGGTAATTTATCCAATTGCAATAAAAAACATTTACAAGTGGATCGATCTCATTTCGCAGAAGTCACTCTCAATCCGATCTAGCAAGAAATGCTTTTTCTTTCTATCAGTTTCAAATCAAAATAGATATTGATCTTTGGCTAATTTCTCATTGTTTTTTTGGAGTGTCTCAATAGTATATTCAGATTCTTTGTTTAAGATTCTTACACTAGGAAAAGCACTGACCGGGATTCCTTCCGGATATTCTTATTGCCACTCAAAAACTTTGAAAGGTCCACTAACTTTCTCTCTATTGGAAAAACCCCAATCTTTCTACTGATACGGATACTACCAGGTGGAACTCCGAAAAGCAGTCCATTTCTTTTTGATAAAAGAGAAAGGCTTCATTTAGGATCATGAATCCATTGATTTCTGCCAAATCCTCATTAAATTGGATTTAGCTTTCGTCAGTTCAGTCAGATTGGAAGTGATGTTCCGTCATTAATGCAACCTCCATTTTGCTCATTCATGGAGTTTTATTTAGTACCTCTAAGAAATATGATTATCCCAAAGGAATTCTTAAACGTCCCTCCATTCCAGACGAAAGAAGTCGGAGCATTACGGAAAGTAGAACATACCCTAAGAGTAATCTTGGAGTAGTTCTTGGCTGTGTTCTTCTTTCAATTCTTTCCACGACAAGAAAACTATCTTAGAGCCTTACCCATAGAAAGTGACTCTGCTCGAGATCGAATGCCGACTCTATTTTATTGCTCGATGCGGGGAATATCCTAGTTTCAGTGTGGTGTGCCCATTTTCAAAAGGACTTGAAAGAGAGTTTTTTTACCCACGCCCGAGGGGGAGGGGGGAAGCTTGGCCTTTTCCTTGCCAGGTAGGACTAGATCCGAGATCACATCTACATCTACGGGATTTGCTGCCGTCCCGAATTCGTGAAGAGATGGGACTAGAGTCAGCCTCCTTGGGAATAGCCGGTCGGTTTAAAAGGTTGCATCAATAGTATAAGGAATAGGACTCGCCATAATCTGAGTTAACCGTATTAGATTCCTGAATAACTTTCTTTCTTTCAACGAATCCAGTGAAATCGGTTTACTTTAAAAAAAGAAAATTAAAACTACTCGGTAAACCGGATCTTTAACAGGCACTGGAATTGGACGATATATCAATATACTGATTCCCCTTTAATTAAATTATCCCTGTATGCCGCATCCGAAGAAGGAGGAGGTATGGTATGCTTTTTGGGGGAGTGTTAACTCAGCAGGAAAAAAGAGAAGGATATGAACTAGATGAGGGAGAAACTGTGGGTTTAAATATCTCACTTCATTCGTGATAATAATTGAATAAGAGTTGAGGCCTGTCAGGAGATTGCTTCGCACCTTAGCGTAACGATTTTTTAAAAAACGGCACTATTAGGGGTAGCGAGAGCTTATTAGATTTAGATAAGGTAAGATGGATCCCCATGGAAGTAGGGTTTTGCTTATCCCTTAAGTAAAGGGAAGGGATGAAGCTATTATAATGCACTTCCGTTTTGGAGGATTTCAACTTGGATGGGGAGATAACACATGCACATGAATAAGCAGAATTTTCAATAGCATTGGAAAATGATTAGTCTTTTTTAAGGAAAGAAGAAAGCAAGTTAAGAAGTCTTTGCTATTTGCTACTAGTTCTTTCCTAGGAAGAGAGATTTTATTTTCACAGATGGGGGATAAAAGACAGATAGTTCAGACAAGAAGGAATTGAATCCAGAAAGGAGGAATGCGTTTCTCTTCGGACTTCTCACTCGAGCTAATCAATCTTTCGATTGGTCATCGATTCCTATCTCAAACTGTACTCTACTTCCGGTCAGGGCTGTGGGTGTGAGGAGAGGGTTAGGGTTGAGTGAGGTTGCTGAACCAAAATAGTTAGATAAAAACAATGGTCGACCAGAGCTTGTTCGCCTCGCATGTGTTAAGCATATAGCAGCATCTCTTCTTTTCTTCTTCAGTCAGATAGGATCGTAGGCGCTCTAAGGTAACCTGCTTCGCGAGACCCTTACACGGCTGGTCTACTCATGGCTAAGCTATATGGGCCCGACGCTTTCTTAATCGACTAGCTTACTAAGAAAAGAGAGAAGAGAACTAGACTAAGTGCTCTCTTCTCTTATGAGATTTATATATTTTTAGTTTGAAAGACAGGGCTCGGATGTAGTGCTCTCTTCTCTTATGTCTTATTTCTAGAACACGAAATGTGAGGAGATGAGCTACCGTTATATTTGTATGTACGAGAGAAAGAGAGAAGAAGAGCCCCAAGCCATTTGTCATCTCCTCACGTCTATGTCCGCGAGAATCAAACAAATAAGAAACTAGATATCGTGTTATTTCATATGAGTTTACTAATCTCGCTTCAAAGACCGAGAGAAAGTGTTCCTCGGGACGAGAGCCTGTGCGATAGGATGTTGGCGAAATCCTGTGATCAAGCAAACGCGTACTCGTTCTCTCAAGCAGAAGCCCTACCACTCTAATAAGCCTTTGGCCTTTGTCCCATGGTTGGAAAGTCAGATCATCAACGTCTTTGAATGCCAGCCAGTTGCAACGGGAAAGATCCACCCCCAGATCAAAGCCTTTTTTGATAGTATGATTGGGCCCAGCGCAGGAAGTCTTTCCATAGCCCGGTAGAAAAAGCGAGTCCAGTTAGGAAAGGATCTTTCTCAATTGAGCGAGAGCTGTAGAGCTACATACTCCTTTTCTATTGCAAGGCTAAACGGACGGGAACCCGAAAACTTAGGTAGGTCAGCCAAGCAAACAAGCCGATGTCATGTCACACTTTCTAGCCTGTTTAGAAAGTAAAGTAGGCGAACTGCCTAAAAAAAAAGCTTCTTCACACTAGCTGTATAGGTAAAAACTTCCCCTTCCAAGTCTAGTGTCGAAGCAGAGTACAGGGCAGTCGCTCTTACTACCTGTAAACTTTGACGAGCTTTCTCTCAAAACCTTTACTTTACCTTTATTTTTGAAATTATCGTATAGTGCTCACATGCCCCTGTAGATCGAATAACTCATGCCTATAGGCAATATGAGAAATATGCGAACGCTTACCCCTCACTTTACGACATAGGAAAAAGTCACAAAGGGCACAATTAGAGCGTTTGCAACGCTGTTTTACAAGCGGCAGAAGCGGAACCCGAACCAAAGCCTAAGCTTAGAAGGGATGTTGCCTTAGTTCAGTCTCTAGGACGGGATAATAGGGGTGTACAGATCTGTCGGACTAGTCCCACCCAGTAGATGGACAAGCCAGTAATCAAAGAAGCCTTTCACTGTAGAGCTTTCTTCCCGATGGGGACTAATAAAAGGAGAAGAATATAGCTAAACAGCTGCAGCAGAAAGAACGAAAAGCCAAAAGTCAAGGTGCATAGCGGTCTTTTCAAGATTTCAAGAATAGGGGAGTACAAAAAAATGGGTTTGAAAGACTAAAGAGAATCCGCTGGAAGTACGTATTTTCCTTAATTCCCCTATATATATATTAATATAATATAAGCGGAATCCAATTTAATTACACCAGTGTGTAAGACAACCTGAATTCTCTATGTTCAACGCTTTTGGCAATCCAGAGCAAGACTTATACTTATTCTGTGGGAATACCCGGCTATCTCCTACTTTAATACTTTAAATAGAAATAGACATAATCCATGGAATTATCTGATGCCGGATGTCTAAAAAACTTCGTCTCTGCTGACGATCTTTCTTTCCATAAGATCTATTCTTTGGCCAATCTTTCTATGCTTTTTTGCTTCTGAGATGGGATAGGCAACAAAAGGAAGAATGGTTGATCACGTCCTCCATACAGGTCTAATGCCTCGCTTAGAATACTGGTAAATCTTTACTGGGCTACACGATTCCCTGCCCTACCTAAGCAACCTAGTTAGATAGTTCGGTCGGACTTCCTTCACTTACTGTTTTTTCCAGGATTCCCCTGGTAGGGCATCCAGGACATACCAGGAAAGAAGACTTCATTGAAAGCTGTAAGCCAATACTTTACTATCCTGAGGTCAATCTTAAATCTACGGGAATCTCGGAATTAGGAATGCTGTGAAGGTAGACCCTAAGTTAATGAGTTCGCTGTAAGAGTTTACATTGAAGGGTGCCTGTCTTAAGCCCTGAGGAAATATCTAACTCATGTCTTTCTGACTCCGGAATAAGAGAAGAGGTTATAAAGATCTATTTTTAGGTAATCCTAAATAAATATAGCTATGGCTTATCGCTAAACCTTGTGTAGTGATTCCCGATCTGTATTATAGCCCCAGAGCCTCTTAAGTTTGCTTCTATTTATTAAGTTAGTTTATGGAGATAGCTCTCTTATTGTAGCTCACAGGTTGTTAATGCTAGCCCTATACATACCTATATCAAATGTGTCAGCAAGGATCTCATGTGCGAGGATGAGGGCTAACGTGATAACAGGCATTAAGACTTGTTTGCAATAATGTAATGCTAAGAAGAACTTACTATTTATGGATAATAATATCTTTAAACATCCAAAGTCGGTTGGTTCTCAAGCGAGTTCTAGAACTAAAGACTGGGTTGAAGCTCTTAGGAGGTAGGTCTAAAGGTAAAGCATATACCTTCTTTACCTTTTGTGTATGAAACTTTGATTGGATTCATAGAGCTTGTCAGTCTGGAGAGCCTTCCTATCTGCTTTGATTCTTAGATTCTTTCTTTCGCTTTCTATACTGTCCAAGCATTCACTGGAAAAGGTAGTCTACTCACTCTGGTGAGGGCAATTTCTAGTCCTATCTGGAACTGAAACTCAAGGTAGAGGAGCCTGACCTCAAGCCGACAAATGGGCTTTTATTTCCCTCCAATGGCGAGTCCAGTCACCAAAGAAAGTAAACTCGTAGGGGGTTCTTTATAAAAAGTCTTCCATCTAGCTCCAATGAAGAATCTCTCGCTCATGTGATGAAAGATGGGGTCTAGCGAATAATTATGGCCAACGAAAGGACATTTGTCACTGACAAGAACTAATGAGCATCTCATCTCCCCCCCAATCAACATTTTGAACCGCTACGCGCCTGGCTTTAGTTAGTCCAACCATCTTCATATCGAGGGGTAGACAATAACTGGATATATGAGATAAAAGAAGTGTTATGTGAAAGAGAAGGGCAAGTACTAACAAATGATACGCATACACAAGGGAGACACCTTTAACTATACCTGAGCGGAAGAGCTCTTCCGTTTCGTTTTGCACCTCCGACTGGAAAACTCATTCTAACTGTAATGATTTAGCATCTTTTGGTCCCTTTCACCTTCTTTGCTCTGCTCAGGGAAAGCCTCTCAGTCCTCCCATAGAAGAGTAGACGAGAATGGCACTTGTGCCCAGAAGTCATTCAAACTAAAACACCGTTCGCCAACTACTCTACTATTACTATTGATCACTCGTGAACCAAAAAATGTAAACATTCAGGAAAAGCCGAACTATTTGGCGGCATCAGCCTCTTCAGTGACAGCTTATGATGAAGCGAAACGAAAAAAGCCTATTTATTGAGAGGAGAGGCCAAGGCCTCCAAAAAGACCTGCGAAATATTCATCTTCTAGTTTTCCACTCTGCTAGATCTATAGCGGGTCAAGCCCTTCAGCCCTTAGGGAGTCTCTTTTCTTTCTCTGGGAAACCCGTAGGCTTTTTATTGGCTTTCCGGGAATGGGGTCCCTACAAATTGCAAAAACAGTGGTGGAGCGCCCACTTTCGGGGATCCGGGCAACCTGCCCAATATGATCTGCCTAAGCACTAAGAGAGACATCATCTGCTCCGGCGAAAGCAGTTTGATCATCTATGGCAGAAACCGACTCAGCAACCAAAGTTATGGAAAAAGATCCAATCCAGCGAGGGCAGATCCTTTAGACGATTATAAGGGGGTAGGTGATTCGGCTACATCAACTACTCAAGCATCTTAAGTGGTAACATATGGTCCAGCAACGGAAACCGATGACGTGATATATTCTTTCTCGCCCAAAGCCTTATAATGATTCCGTTAAGGCGAATATCCCATAATAAGATATACGAATAAGACGGATCGGACCGAACTGCCAATGCATTCATTCCATCTCCACCGGAATCACCCCTATGCATAGCTCCTTCCCTCTTCTATGAAGTTGAAGTGAAGCAATCAATTTCGCTTCGCGGGTAAGGAATATTTACATGCTATGGAAAATTCAATAAGTGAGCAAGAAAGCAAACATTGATTTCAAGTATAGCGCGAAGAGAGCAGAGCAGCAAGCAAGCAAAGCGCTCCGAAACAAACAAGCTAGCCATAGCGAGACTCAAATGCTTTAGCAATTTCGCGAAAGAAGACCTAAGCTAAGGGAGGAGAGATTCTTTCACAGAAGAAAGAACCGGTATGAACAAACCCTAGAGCTGGCATTGAATGGTACACCCCCTTATCCACCACTTCCTCACCATTAGTCCGCCTACGATCAGAAAGGAGGAAGGCTTGAGATAAAGGTAAAGGAAGAAGACTTCTCTCTTTAGGACCGACTAGAGGAAGCTTCTTTTTTTCTATAGATAAGGCAGAGCCTTACTGATGCTCTTTTCGCCTGCCAAGGGCTGGTTCTTTCATATCCGAGTGGATCCTCAAAAGTCAAAAGAGACCGAGGCAACCATAGAGAGGTTCGATAGGACCTGGGCTTTCCCTCTACTCTAACTCTATAGTTCTTCTTTCCCGTGTTATCAAGATCAGGAGAGAGGCTTTGCGCAAGAAAGAAAATATCACCCAGTCTAACTCTTTAGTCGGAACTAGAGGCAATCCATATTGGAAGGAGTAATGCGCTTTCTTTTTCACGTTGTTACGAAAACGTCTTTCTGGATTGAATATTGGTTCAGGACGGGCCTTTAATCCAGCCGTAGAGTTTGTTCTTTCTACCTCTTACCTACCTCTCGAACACATACATGCCAAGTTCCTTTTATTAAAAGGACTACCAGTGAAAACTTCCATTTTATAGCATGGGTCCGACCTTTTACTAACCTATCTATCTTTGGTAGTAGTGAGTGTAGCTTCCTTTCCATAGGGAGCTATGGATCTCTGGTCTCTGGTAAGCCTTAGGGAAGCAAGAACTTCTCCGGGATGTCTACTCTTCAGGAAGTGGAACTACTAATGGGAAGCTCTTGAGTCACCCTAGAGCAAGATCTACTAAGGGAAAGAACCCGCGCTTATTGAAGCTTTGATTCAAGCGGCACGATTAGACTAGGGAAAACCGTGTTTTTAGGGGACTGATAGGGCTCCTTCTCTCTTTCAATTTCAAGCATGAAAAGATCGTCTTTTTGTCGGAGAGAATCTATCTATTCGTTATACCTTACCGCTGACTTGCCTTTGAGCCTTCCTTCACCTTCAGGGAGGATAGCAAGAAAGTAGAATGCCACAGGGTAATGCCTTACCGCCCTCGCTTGGAGTTCGATCCGCCTATGAACTCTTCTTCATACGCTTACTATCTTAACTCTCTTACCGGAATGGCAAACCCTAGAAAAGAGTCCATGTCCACCACAGCTTCGTCCCAAAGCTTCGATGGAGATGCCAGTGCCTATTCAAGGCTTTTCCTCTTTCCTTAGGCAGTTGCTTCGGGAGAGAAAAGAGATATTCGGCTTTCAAGCTTAGAAGAAAGAATCTTTATCCTATCCCGCATCCCTTCTACCTTACTATAAGCAATTCATCCATGCCTGCCAAAGCCGTCCATCCCAGATTTAACCGAACCTAAGGACTTTCTGAACAGCCTTGATTGAGGGAGAAAGCCCTTTCTAGGGCAGGGGTTTACACGGAATATAAGGGAGAACTTTGGCTAAAAGACTAGAAAAAGGTCTTCTATTAACCCTCAGAGAACTTCAACTCCCTTTCGGGAGAGAATTGGCTACTTTCTTCTCGTTCGATCCGTGTAGTCTAGGGCAGTAGATTCGGTATCTAAATGAATTCGCCACGCTTCCTTCATTGCTTTATTCATGTCTGGACTTCCCGAAAAAAGGAATTTCCCTAAAAGAAAGTTAGTCTTAACTAAGCATAAGTCCTTTACTTTCGAATGATTGCTAAGCCTCTTTCTTACTACTAGTGGCATTTCTTTAAGAGCGCATTCCTCCTAACTCCTAACAGCTTCTCAAGCTGCTTTTTCTGCGCATCTTCTCTTTCTTCTTCCTTCCCTAAGCCTAATCCCTAATCAAGCAAAGCCGGACGCTGTCAGGAAAGTGTTCGGTGCGGTGCGAATTCAATAGCAACTGGCATCCTTTTCTTCGTCGCTAACACTGGATATGCCGAGGTTATTCCGAACTGGGATTGACCCGCTTAGAAGCGGGGCCACAGATGCATTGGCAAAAGTACCCGTACCTGTAAAAGCGGAAAGGGCTTATCTTAGGACAAATCCCTTTCCTCGATTCTAAACCTCTGCTCTGAATGCTGACGACCGGTAATGGCCTATCGCCTATTGAACAGAAAGCCCTTTTAGTTCATGTGCAGCCTATGCAAACAAGCCCTTATATCAAACAGGCGTCTAAGAAGTCCCTGCCCGGCACGATTGCGGATGCGAGAACATAAGTCTCACAGCTCCTTCTCGAGCAGTAAGAGCTCCTTCCGTCGTCCGATTCTATGCCTAATATACCTGCTCTTCAAGGATTAACTCTTTTGTGCATGGGTGTAGTTCTACTATGGATTCAATTCCTTCAAACAGCTTATTCGAAAACAATTCTTCCTTTAGCTGCAATGCAAGAGAGGAATTCCTTTCAAAGCCAAATCGTCCTTTTTCAAGGTAAGGAATCGGGCGCATTAAAGCAAGGGCAAAGCAGAAAGGTAAGAAATCGTTCTCCTTCTCTTTTAAAACTCAAACTCTCTTTCACTCCTGAAAGTCAGTCAATGTTGGCTGACTTTCATGGTGTTGGTTCGAAAGAAGAAGAACCAACAAGATAAAGATAGGGCGGTCTCCGCTCCTCTCTAACTAACAGGAGAAGCGGAACATGTAGCTTTTCATCCTTGCTTGATCATCCTATCAGTCATGGTAACGGATTGAGTATCTCTCTTTCGGTAGCTGGTTTTACTGTTTGTGATCGAACAAAACAAAAACAAGATATATCGTAGTAAAGTAGAGCTAGACTGCATGATTGGCTTGTAGGAGAAAGATAAGAAGGATTCTAGCCAAGACGGAGATGCAAGCTTTCTTTCTGTCTCTGCTATTGGATGTCATAGTGTGGCACGCACTTTATCAACTCTAATGTTACCGGGTCTGCCTTATGTGATTTGAAAAGCTTTCGAAGAAGAATTTTCAAATTCCTTATTAGGTCTTAAAACGAAAGAAGAAATAGTGTGGGATGAAAGTCCGGGCATTGATATCAAGATTTCGTAGTTAGACCGTTGATACCCTGCCTAGCTGAATAACTGACCGACGGCGGAATGGTAAGCTTCCTCGTTCACTTGCGCGGGTCGGCACTTATTTCGTATGTGATGCAACTACAATGCTTGAGAGGTCTAGTGCTCGGTCTCAAAAGCAAGATGGTAATGGTCAAGGAATCGAGATAGATGTCTGTCTCTGCCTCACCGTAAGGCTTTCAGGTTGAGCTGCCATTTCTATTGGCCTGTCCTGTGCCAGTCGAGGTAAGGAGCTGATCAGGGCATTCATCCGTCGGATTAGTCTAACTCGGTCAATGCATGGATTAATGTTCTCAGTATGAGTTCTTTCTTTCTTCATTGGGTGAGTTGGGATTAGAAGAAAGTCTCCGTAGGTCCGCTACTCCCCCCTTCGTTCAATCTTAACTATGCCATGCCAAGGGTCATCGAAGAACCAACCTTTCTGCCTTTCCCCCACATCTCGAAGGGTGGCCATTAAGTTTTTTGAACAACGTTCCAGGTTCAGACAAATCCTCTCGATGAGCGGACGATAACTCCTCTGATAGAGCTCGAATGAACCATCCCCTCATGCGGATCTCACTGGAAGGTTTAAGAACATCCTGGAGTTCATCCCAACTGTATGGGACTGAAAAGCCCATGTTATTCTGCTGGGGAGCTTGACGAACATACTGAGAGGCTCGGTGCCCTTTTATTGATGAGTTTATCCGGACTGGAGTCCAGATTTTTTTTTGAGGGTGCGACAGCTTTTGCTGACACGCCTACCCGACCGTAGGGTTTCAATATTTAGCATCTGTGCTTTTTTGTTTTTCTTTGCTGTGATTGATTCTCAAAACTGCTTCTAAGGCTTGCACCTGTTTCATTGTTTCAATATTCATTTGACATAACAAACATGAGGATTAAGGTGCACGTGTGATTGAACAAACGAGTTTTGCAAGGGAATTCACGATGTTTTAGATGTTGCGACAGAGCAAAAAAAAAGGACAACGATTTTATTATGCAAACAAAACTTTCGTGGAGTTTATTTGATGTTATGGTTAGGAATGTCAAAAGATACAAAGGATGTAAAGTCGAACAGTAACATAATCAAAAAATAACTTCCAGCGATGATACTAACGATGTATAGCGCAGCTTGTGCCAGGATTACTGTCGATTTTTCCCATGTGGTGTCGAACTTTGCCCCCATATGCTAGCTCCCAAAGACCAATGGGAGATCGAACTCGTTCTCCAGGAGATGCTTCACCGACCTCTCAAGTTTGGTCGAAGCGCTTTTTTTTTCGGGTTTTTCGACTCGGCAAGGTATCCTTTTCCCAACGCTTTAGCTCTCACCTAGACCGCCTCTTCTCTTCGGGTTTTTATCCGAATGAGCTCTTGCTATTTCCCTTTATTCCTTCTTTCCTATGGGACAATTAAACGCCCTTTCCAGCTTCACCAAAATCAGATTCTTGTATCTATGTTACAGAGCTAAACTAATAGCCTGCTGAGAATGCCTCCGGAAGGAGACTCTCCCAGTCTTTCTGAAAATAAAATGGGTTGCGAAAAAGGATCAAACCGTTTTCATTAATTCAACTGATTGAGATACACGGATTTCAAGCGTAATACTTTTTCACAGCATCTGAGTTCACGGGGTTTGGTAGTTCATCTCCATCCATGTTGGTCAAAATAAGGGCACCCCCTGAAAAGGCTCTCTTAACGACGTACGGACCTTCAAAATTCGGGGTCCACTTTCCACGACGGTCGTTCTGAATAGGGAGAATCTTTTTCAACACCAAATCCCCTTCTCTTCATAGTCGATTCATTAGGGTCGTCACCTTCTACCCGGAAGTATCCACCGTTTTCTTTGTCTGTTAAGCCTCACAGCTATGGGACTTCCTAAAGAAAACTGCAATCGTAGTTTATCAACCACTCACAAGACCACCGAGATCTTCGACTTAGCTCCCAAAGGTAATAATCCACCCGGCCCTTCCCCAACCTATACAAGGGGAGCAGAAGATAACGAAAGGGAGACAAACAAAGTCCTAACTAAATCATAACACAAGCTACCCATTCCATCTATCATATCAGTCGAGTCGATCCGATTCGTTCTTATCTATAGATAACGCAAGAGAGAACTTATGACTTCGCGGATGGAGAGGGATTCGAACCCCCGGTATTCCTATCAATACTTCGGTTTTCAAGACCGACTCTTTCAACCGCTCAGACATCCATCCCCTTCGCGCTTCGCCCGCCCTATCTATCCGCGCGCTGGCAGGTAGGGGCAACTCTATGTGATTCGCTACGCTTGCTTGTTTCTATATGATAATATGCACCTTGGTTGCTGCGCTCCCTGCGGGGGCAAGAGAGTGAAGAACGAATGATCCTCCAAACGAGTGATTGAGTCCGACTCAAGCGAGTGAGTGAAAGGCGTGGCAAGAGAGCGAGTTCAACTCGCGAACGATCAGCAAGTGAAGGACCGATCCTTTTGCGCCAGTACTGTTGCGAAACTGGTACTTGGCGGCTTACGAGCAACATATAGACTAAGGCTGCCCATCACTCTCTCGCTCTTTTTTGAAGGCCTTTTCTATTTTCTTTCTAGTATGGTTCCTCCATAAGAACACTGAACGCCCAGCTTCGCAGAGCAGCTCTCTCCCCAGCCCACAGCATAGTGTGGAATCTGGATCGTTTCATCGAGCACCATTTCTTTTAGATATAAAGGTGTTCTGACTCTATTGGATTAAGTCATAACCTACGCCTTCTACTAGTATACTACTATGGAGAGACTAAGCTCTATTTCAGAGATTGGACTCTCTTACTGTGATTAGCCCCTACTAGTAAGAAGCTGTTCCCGAGCCAGGTTCCCTGGATCTACGTGTTCCTAGTAGGGCCTAAATGGATGAATGAAGAAGCGCGCCCCGGTAGACTTCAAGAGCTCTTGCTCTGCGTATCCTCCTACTTATTATTCTGAGGGTCATAAAAACATACGAACCGCCTACTCTTTAAAGCCCTACCAAACTATTTCAAAAAAATGAAAGCTGCTTGCCCTCACTAATAAAAAACAGCAATCCCTCCCCTTCTGTTACCTACTTTTACTCATATCTTCGGTATACCTCAATACAAGCACAGGAAAGGATTATTCAATAAAAACCGGGCTATCGCCCTATTCTCTCTCAATTGTCTATCCTTTATAGATGAGGGGGAGTACCTTAGCAGTAGCTTCCAACACTTAAGATTGACCTCCTCAAGTGCTAGATATGAATGTTTTATGAATTTCATACGGGACTACCGCTTACGCCCCTAAAGTTCACTTCTGACTTACCAAAGAAGTTTACTAAAGAAACTGACCTAAGCATAGCTCTCTCTCTCAAATACAAATGCCAAGAAAGAGATTCCTTGGATAAGTGGAAAAATGCCTTTCATTTCTCTTTTAAGGCGTTTGTCCTACTTATAGTATCAGTCCTCCAGCCTATCGAAATTCGTGTTTTTATTAACCAACAACACATGCACTTTGTTGGCACTAAAAAAAAAGGTTATTCAATCCACTAGTGCAACTGAAGGTGCGTAGCCTCTTCTGAACCGAAACAAGAAAGAGCTCATAACCACTGCTTGTGAACAGCTCTCCTCAACTGAAGGCGCACCTACTGTTACTAGAAGTCTAGTCTCTTTCAGGTCCAGTTTCGATCTCGAACTAACGGCCGGAAGAGAGATTCTTCAGAAAACCCGATTTCCTGCCCTGTCTTAAGAACCTGACTCAAAAGAGAAAAGAAGACCGGACTAAAAGAGATATCACTTTCGACGATTGAACTGCACTTTATCCAGATTGGAACTGGATTTGAACGTTTTTGGGTCCTGTTTAGAGCCGGCTTTCACTCCACTTTCCGGAATCCTTGCTCCTGGCTTATATTCACATAGGCCACTCATAAGAATAAGACGTTCAACTCCCACGTATAATTGAGAGACTCAGAATATCAGTGCCTTGGGTAAATGCCTACCTTCGGGAGAATCTTACCGAACGAGGTTAAAACCTGTCCTCTTCGCTTCCCAAGATATTTAGGGAAAAGGGCCTTGTCGGCCACCGCTTGCTGACGATGGAACGCATCGTCAATTAAAAGTCCTCGCGTTGGACAACGTTGGAAAGGTAGGTGTTCGGCATGTCCCTTGCTTGCGAACTTATTGTTGAGGGCGGGTAGCTTTGGAGATCCCATTCCTCACGTTTACCGTTGTCCCCAGACTTCACTCTTTCAACACTTGTATACTTTCTAAATAGTCAGGCGTGCCCCTGTCTCTGTCTCTAACAAGTGTGTGTGATCCACCGATTGATTTACTTAGTGACTCTTTCTTACCGCTGGAGTCCCCATCTCTTAAAGCCAACTCAGACTTCCGATCCATCCCTTGTTTTTGCCGATTGAAGAAAGCCAACTAGGGTCTCATCAAACAAGCGAGAAAAGGCCCTTTCTATGTTATGTTATTAGTAACCTGCAAGAAAACTAAAGCGCTAACGAGCAACGGCTTTCGCGCAGCTCAATCCGTTGCTTGTTGCTTTCGAGCCGGAGGGTAGTCAAGTAGTCCGTGAAGGTTAAATCACACTTGTGTTAAGCAAGCAGAGTAGTCAAACTTAACATTGATTGAAGCAGCTGTTGGAGAGAAGGCACCAGTCAGACCTGCAAGCACCAGGTAGTACGCAGCGGCAGTTTTCAATCATACAATGTGTACTCGTAGTCTGACTTTTAGTGGTAGTCAGCTGTCCTCGTTCTCCTCTTTTCATTGCCCTATTGAGTAAGGGTCGGTGTTTGCAAAAATGTCGAGCCTTACTCAATAGGGGTCAGGTACCAGTAGTGACAATGGCAAAGGGGGGGAGCTGGACACTAGTTGTGCTAGTGGAATGACCCAACTAGACCTAGTCAGCCCGAACCGTTTTGCGGTTCTAGAGGACCCTGAACAAGAAGAGGCAAAGATGCCAGATCTGGACACTGCGGAACCGGAAGAGATTGCTCAGGATGAGTGTCTGGGTAACAAAGCCGAGAAGGGTGTAGTCAAGGTGCGAGTTTAACGAGCGAGGAGAGTGATTTGGCCCATAGAAGCGAGGATCTGGAAGAGAGGGTTGATACTGGGTCAACTATGGCAGTGACTGAGGGGGACTTGTTCTGTGATAAACAAATGACTCCAAACAAGAACCTCAGGGCCTAAGAAAAGAGGTGAACCTGAGAAGAGCAGTAAAAGTAAGCGTTCAGGTGATGGTGCTATGACCTTAAAGGTGGAAGATCCTCCCCTGGTTCTAACCACCCTGAATGAAGAGTGGGCGAACAAAATGCAGAACATATCAGAGATGTTGAAAAGAGGGGGGAAGGGGAAAGTCAAAGCCAAAGAACAAAAGACAAATAAGGGCTGCACAAGACGAAAAACCAGAGGCAGCGCTAAGGTGCGAGGGGAATGTGAAAACAACAATAGTTCCACATGAAGGTCCAACTATGGAATGGAAGAAGGATCGGTAAAGTCGAGAAGCAGAGAGAGGCCAAAGATTATATAAGAGCGCAAGAGGCAGATTTGATTGGCTTGGTTGACGGCTGGCGAGCTTAGCTTAGAGAAAAGGTGACTTCTAGTTCCTTTCGGGCAGCGCGAGTGGAAAGCCCTACAAAGTAAGCCCTCAAAGTCTTTAAGTTAAGGAAGCCGAGTTGAACTGAACAGAAGATAGAGTTTCAGTTCCAGTGAAAGCCCCTACTCCCAACAAGTTGGAAAGTGAAGTTCAAGTGCTGAAGTCAAAGAGAAGTTTCTTATTTCTGTGACCGCGAGTTGCAATAAGTACTTTAAAGCTCAACAAGGAAAAATACAACCTTGCTAAAGCAGATCAGGAAAAAACCTTATTCCGGGCGTGAGCCATAGCACAGGGACTCTCGGTTGGTCGTAGAAATGAAAGAGTTAACAGTTTTCGCTAGTGAAGCTTTAAGAGATAGGGCAAGTAGTCTACGACTATCCTTGCTTTGTTGCCGGCTTTCATAGTCAAAAAAAGAAGTCGCTTTCCGCCTTCCTTTAGGGATGAATTCCCTAATGCCGATCTGGCCTGGGAGGATAAAGGCAGGAAGTGGGATGAGAAGTGTCAGCAAGCGTTCGAGCAGATCAAAGAATGTTTGATGAACCCGCCTGTTTTTGTTTTGGTCCCGACGCGACGCGACCAGGAAAGCCTACTTGTCTGTTATAGAAGCGGCAATGGGCTGTATGTTAGCACAGATGGATGACGAGGGAATCGAGAGGGCTGTTTACTATTTAAGTTAAGTAAGAGGATGTTGGCTTATGAGGAGAATGATTCTGCGATTGAGAAGACTTGCTTGGCATTGGTATGGGTTACGAAGAAGTTACGTCATTACATGCTAGCTTACCAGGTTATCATTATCTCTAGGATGGATCCGTTGAAGTACTTCGATCCAATCAATCGATCGATCAAGAGGCTAATCTCTTTTGTTTAGGCCAGTAGCTAAAAAAAAGTCCTCGCTTTCTCGGAAGGACAGCATAGCATTAGCTTCAATTGAACAAGCTCAACCTTGAAAAAGAAAGGGGGTAGGCCGAAGAACCGTTGAACGCTTCAACTTGGCCACTGAAGAAGGCGAAGGCTGGGCAAGAGACTGGGCCAACTTACTGCCATGCCATGGTTGAAGCTTTAAGCTCTATAGACGGAACTCTTTTTTAGGTATTAGAGGAGAGAGGACACCACTCAGCACCCCACGGAGCGGTAAGGTTCAATGCCTAACAAAAACAAACGGCCAAAAGCAAAAAAAAATGTATGGCTGAGAGGAGAAGAAAAAGAACGCATGCATGGAGTCTGTCGGAAATTAGAAAATCTATGAAAAGACATCTAAGGCTAAGAAAGAATGAAAGAAAGTTCATTACTGAGAGAAGTGGTGATCTCGTCTTGCTTGCTGGGAGAGAGGAAGCTTCCGGACCACCTTTTTCAGCCAGATAGCGAGCGATCACTCAGCAATGAACACTAACCGAAAGCGGCCGAGAATGAGTACCTATCCCTTACGGGAATCGAACCCGTGTCTTCGACATGAAAAGACGATGTCCTAACCACTGGACGAAAGGGACCAAAAAGCCATTCTTCATATACCTCAGCTCCGAGAATAGAAGTGGTTCGTTTTCTTTCTATACGCAATTCACGATTTCGTTTGTGTTCATGTTGGCGATTTCTGATGTGAATTCGGCGGGTCGTCCCCCCTTCCTACGGGTTCCCCCACCTACCCAGTGATACACCAACCACGCTCCTTTCCTTTCTCCGATCATAAAGTCCCCTGATCTCTTTCTTTGTCTTTCATGGCACCATCCAGGGTCTCATTCCCTGGGTGGGTGACAGTGGAAACTGTCACGCACTTGGATTTCTGAGCGCTAAGCAATTAGCATCATAATTCCATCTGTGCTGGAAGCACCGTAGATGGTTGATACTGTTTAACAACGGTACAATATATCTACGACTACTTCACTCTTATACCTTGGATCGATATAGATCTATTGTACAAGAGACCTGATTGGAAACCAGGCGCCTTCCATTGTTGGGCTTTCGTAGCTCGACTTAACGGGGAGTAGAATATACCAAAAGTATATTCTTGGCGGAGCATCTTCGAAGGTGCTCGTCGATTAGAGGGGCTCATCTTGAGAGTTCCTTTAATCGTCTCCTCATCTTATCGGTTGAAGTCGGCCTCGCTGCAATTTCTTTGCGAGAACTGTGGTGGCAATGGCTAAGAAATCTGGTTTGTTGTTCACATCACTTTATTCAAAACAATGTGGTGTGTTCCTTCAGCGTTATTATGCTGGAAGTTTCAACAAATCTGATTCTCTCAGTTCATTGGTGTCATTAACTCGGACGAGTTTGCCTTGGATTATTCCTTCTTATATCCGAAAGGTTATAAGAGGATATGATTCATAGGCGGATAGATGGGTCCAAAACTACTTATTATGGTTCGGTCTGTGTAAGGTGATTCCTTTGGCTAAGAAGATTAATCTTCTTTGTCATTTGATTCCTTTACACAGTCGGACCAAGTAGTAAGGGCGTGTACCTAGTTTCTTCTCAGATTTGTTAGTCTGGGAAGAGGCTGGTCAACCTCTATCTTCCGTCTGTCCATTTATTTCCTTTATATCAAGGATTTGAATGGAAACCTACGTGTATTTTATATGGGATTCACAAATATCTTCAGTTGGCAGACTTATTGTTTGCCTCTCTGATAGATTTTATGAGTTCCCTATAATTACTTGTAGGTTAGTTCAGACCCTCTCAGGTGCTGGGAGGCGAGGATTCTTCCTTATGAAATCATTTAAATGAAGATTACTCGCTCCCATCCATGATTGGTCGATGAGTGTGCTGTCTAGTATACCTATGGAAGGTACATTCGATCAGGTTACTCCTTCTAAGCTGCTCTCTTCTTATCATTCTAATAAAATTATTGTTCTTTGATTTGAAGAGTGCAACAGATTGATGGCCTTTTTGGCTGTCATCGTAAGGGTTTTTGGCTAAATGCCTAAACTCTTGTTATTAGGGGCCTTGATTATAATCATCTCATGGTAGGTTCTCCTACTGTGAAACGAATCTTAATGATGGATTTCTCAGTTGGTCAGCCGTTGGGATATCTCAGTTCCTGGTCACTGTTCTCCCTGTCATACCATTTAATTATATGGTTGGCAGTTGAACGTGCTGGTTCTGGAAGAGAGACGCTCTTTAGGAAATACGCTGTTCTAGGTGATGATAAAAATCATTGCTGATGAACAAGTAGCGATCGAATACAGAAAGCTTCTGAAACAGCTCAATGTATCCATATCTGAAACTAAATTGATTATATCAGATAATGGTTATGTTGAATTTGCAAAGAAATTCTGCATTCGAAATATGCAGGTTGATATTTCGCCTGTCTCTTTGAAGTTGTTATTATGTGTTCGAAACACTTTAGCTTTTTTGCTCAACTTGGTGTAAAAGTACAGATGTTTCTTGTCTGTTCTTTTACGTCTAGGTAGGGCTGGTTATCGTGTTAGAGCTCGTTTAATGACAAGATTGTCAAGAAGATAGGAAAGAAGTTAAGGCTGCATATAAGCTATCTACAGGTAGGACTGCTCAGTTACCTCTTGAGTTTTGGTTGTGTAGGGGAAACCCTATTCAATCCTTATTTAATTTAAGAGGCAAGATAATTGAGATTCTCCGAAAGGAGATGATGCCAAAGGAGATAAAGGTACCTCCGATTGGTATTGTGTCTGAAGATGCATTGTACTTATGTGAGCGGACTTTCATCTATAACTAGATGGAGTCGTGGCTCAAATGGGTACATTAGTATTACTCTGTAGCGTTATCTCTTAATGTGTCTATTAGTGAATTCTTTTCTGCATTAGTTTATGCAACAAGATGGTATCGATCTTTACAAGATGATAATCTTGTGAATTTTTGGTATCTTATAGAAGTTGTATGACTTTGCAGGAGATTGGTCTTTTGGTTTTTCAGACTATGTTCTGGAATCAGGACCAATCCATGTAGATGTATCTAATTGGACTTCAGGTGCTCTTACTGGTCTCGACTTCATTACGGAGCCTGTGGACTTATCTTATCATCCATTGGCTATAATAAAATGAGGAATGTAAGAACTTTGTCTTTCATCCCCCCCTGAACAGAATAAGTAAGGCCCCGTTCTTTCTAATTCAAAAAAAAAAAAAAATAGGGGCGGGGCGAAGCGCCCGTTTGAAGTGTCGAAGGCCTATGCTAAAGTAAGAAAGAAAGTACGTTAAGGTTACGAAGTCACTTTTTCGAACTATAAAGAAAGGGAGGCTAAGGGCTTACTTTGTAAGGTCAGCTGATTAAGAAAAGCTTAGGTTATGAAATCGCTTAGCCGTTAATTAATTAATTTAATTAAGTAGTAGTGAGGGTCCGAAGGAGAGTTGCGTCAGCTGTAGATATAGACTAGGCTAAGGGACGGACTTCATCTCTTCTATTCTCTTTACTTACACCTTAAACTTCCGCTGAGTCTAGTCTAACGAGGCTCGGGTGCGGAGCCTTCCACTGTGGACCGAGACTACGCAGCAAAGGTAGA
The DNA here is from genome assembly GCA_948266635.1 of Cnidoscolus chayamansa. Taxonomy (NCBI): domain Eukaryota; kingdom Viridiplantae; phylum Streptophyta; class Magnoliopsida; order Malpighiales; family Euphorbiaceae; genus Cnidoscolus; species Cnidoscolus chayamansa. The sequence continues at coordinate 47,066 of CAOGCB010130230.1, forward strand.
ACACCATAGAAACTTCGCTGACTTTATCATAAACCTTGATTTCGCTACGCTCAATAAGAATCCAGAATAGCGGAAATCGGTTCGTGTTCCGCTTCCAAAGTAAGTCGTCTTTGCCCAAGTGTGAACTGCAGACGACTCTCCAGTGATTCCATTCCTTCTTTCTTGACTTCTGGGTCAACCCAACCCGCATGGGAAGAAGAGGGTCAGCCAAACAGCGGGCAGCTCCATTTTTTACATTTGCTGAGGCAGACCAATTAGGCATTTTAGAAAAGGGAAGGGAACTTCTCACCGAAGGGGGCAGTAGGAATGAAGGAGGCGGGAAGCTACCGCTTCTAGAATGCAAGCTTATCCTTTACTTTTTTTTTTAGAGCGTACCGCTATTGAAATAATAAAAAAAAATTGTTGGATGAAGTAATCGGAGTGACAAATGGTTACGGTTGCGGAAACCGGAGAAAGTCGGGAACCGTCGGTTACCTTTTGAATCAAAGTAGCGACAAGCCGAGTACTACGGGGGAAGCAAAGCTTCTACGACAGCTTCGCTTCCTCGTCGCTTCTTTCTGGCGACTAGCTTCTCAAGTGGGTGGCTTGGTAAGCAACAAGCTACCTTCAGCATCGGTAAAATCCCTATCAATAAATAATAGGCCGGAATGGTGGGGAAGGAGGCCCTCCCTACTTCAATGGAAAGGGGGGAATCGCCGTTTCACAGCCGTTCCTCTACAACTACCTTTCGCCCAACATGATCACAAACGAAGACAGAGAATTGCGTAGATAGGAGGACGAAAGGCCCACTTGTCCTGATCGGAACGATTGAAGAAAGAAAGAGAATGGTGGCCCCTTTCGCCCAGGGGACATCGTCGGAGAACAATGTCGGGGACAGGGTGAGAACCTTCCGTTGGTTACGCCCTTTAAGTGTTGGTTCTTCCATATTTAGATATGGAGATAGATCCAGAGATAGAGATCTATATCTAAATATCGATAGATGGATATATTGAGAAATGGATATTGATCTGGTTTCAAGATCTATGAACAAGAGAGATCCCTAAATATCCATTTGAAAAAAGAGATGAATAAATAGATAGGGCGGAGCCAGCTGAAGGAAGGTCGCGTTAGCGCCCCTGCAATCTTTCTAAAGTAAGAAGCGCGAAACTTGACTTTGAGAAAGAAGGGCCTTCTATTAGAATATTAGTAAAGGCGCGTTAGCCTATCTAAAGGGGCTTCTTCAAATATCCCATAAAAAAAACAGGGGCTTCTCAAAGCTTGTAGTTTAGGGGTGCGTAGGTTTGGAACCCTATACAAGGGGCTAGCGCGCAATGGCTTTCTCTGAGAGGGGCTACCTTCTTCAAGCCAAGCTTCGCTTGCTGCTTTTCATTTTGATAGGAGTAGTAGGTGCTTGCTGCTCGCTTGCTGTCTACTAAACGAGCCTTCACTGCCCGCCCGGCCCCGTTTCTTTAATCTTAAGTAAAGTGAAGTCAAATCAATGAAGTGAACAGCCCAACCTCTTTGTTTGAAGCTTTTCCAGAATGTTACTTGTTGAAGCTTTGCTTCCCCTAATTCCAAAGCACAACAATAGACTTGCAACTATAGTATAGGAAAAAAAAAAGCTTCTCTTTGATAGCGGTCATAGGGGGGTTCAGAAAGGATCTGATCGTAGATAGAGACTGAAACCGGGGGTAGGGGCGGATGTAGCCAAGTGGATCAAGGCAGTGGATTGTGAATCCACCACGCGCGGGTTCAATCCCCGTCGTTCGCCCATCAATAAATGGACCATTTGTTACGGAGACACAAGACAAACCTAGAAAGCATTTTTTCTGCAATTCATCTCTTGGCTTTCAAACGCATCCAAGCAATTGGTATCCGATTAAAAAACATAGAAAGCATAGATTCGCGTCGCCTACTTACTTAAAGACTCGTTGGTTCACGACTCTATAAATGAAAATCTTGATTTGAGTCGTTACCTACAGAAGCAGTTGCCCTTCTCCGGATTTACCCAGTGAGGGTGGCGCTTGTGAGTCAACGTTGACACTTTCAATATATGGATCATACCTTTGGCATCCTGGGACAGTAGTCCCAGGTACTTAAGTTACTCCCGGGTAGAGAAAGTGCTGGCAGAAAGGCACTCTCAAAGCATGGGGTTTCGCCAGGCGAAGCTCCTATCCCCAAAGGCTGCCGGTCTTCTAAGAAAGAGGGTGCGGGTAAAATCCGCATCTTTGCGCCCTTTACTTCAAGGGATGGTGCGCCCGATACATGATTGGTTAATGACGATTCTTTCACTGATTAGAAAAGGAACTTTGAATCAGTTGAGACCATTGTCATTCATCCCTACCTACTACTCTTTTGATTTGAAAGGAGGCAACCGCCTGCCGGTCTCCCCACGTTATCAAGGGGGTGCGATCTTCGGCTATGATTTAGCGGCCGCATGGATGACCTGGTCCCTAAGGCTAAGGTGGGTGAGTCTCTCGATATTGAGTCGACCCCGTTCCGAGCAAGCATCAAAGGAATTAATCCAATGCAGTAAATATCTGAAGTGGCTTCTGCACCTAAACACATCCCTTCTCTTAGGGCTTAGCTAGGGGATGCCCAAAGCTAGCCTCACTCTCATATCTCTTTACCAAAGCTTAAGCTTCCCTCTTTCGCCCAGTTCCTCGATAATCTAAAGAATCGTTTGACTTTGAATGCCGAAACCCCTCACTTTGAAAGCAAGGAAGAAACGAGCTTTTCACTCGCGAAAGAAGTCACCACTCGTGCAAGAGCACGGCTGGCTCCCTGGTAAGATGAAGGGTCTTCCCCAGAAGAAGAGATTAGTACTGGAAGGTGAAGATGAAGGAAGGGCTATAACAAAGTAAAAACCATTAAATTAATAGGGGTAAAGAAATACGAGCAATCCGCGGGAATAACAAATGTAGCCCCTATCTCTTAAAAAGAAGAGGATAGATAGGTCTACGAGTTGAGACAGAGAAGTTCTGACTAAGAAAGTAGGAGTTTACCCACGAGAGTAAGAGGCAGTACCAGCACCGAAGAAAGCAGGGATAGGTGCAGTCGCATTCGATCGAGAGCCTGATACCCATATATAAAGGTATCAGGTGGAAAGACAGAGTGCCTAGAACAGACTTACCGAGACAAGAGCCTTCTTTAGTAATCAACCGAGCGAAAAGCCAGTTAGGGAAGAGCTTGAGAAAGCATTCAAAAAAGTTTCATCTCCTACGATAAAGACTGAATGCTGAATCTAACCCAGAGCTTGAAGGCGAACTTCATTGCATAGATAGCCGAATAAAATAAAGACTATATATCTTTCTATTGGCTTTGCCTTTCTAAACTTAGCTTCAACTATAAGTGCATCAAAAGAATTGATATCCACCAATCCCAGTAGTCATTTTCCCTTACTACGGTAGTGACCAAAATGCAAGATACGCGAGTAAGCTTGCTGGGAATAAAATAGACAATTTTTGTAGCAATAGAAGTTTTCCAACAACCGAAAGAAGATGTATAGTTTAGCCTTTCCTTTTTTTTGAATAGTAATAGAAATGTCCCACTCTTGGCACAAAAAATATCCCTATGATAGGTTCCTAAACGTGCGTAAGAAGAAAAGGGTCTTAGCGAAAAAGAGATAGGGCGAAAAGCGAAAAACCCGAGAGGGGTCAAGCTCTGTGCACTTAACGTGATCGATGGATCTGTCTTATCGGCGAAATAGACCTTAGATATTCTGTTAATGGGAAGGAAAGCGGCGAGACGGAAGAATTTGAAAGTGAGACCTATGCTCCGCGAGCCAAAGAAAGCATCGAAAAATCTTTCTTTCATGCGGCAAGATTGTAGTCAAAAAAGTCGAAAAACTGCCGTTCCCCTGTCGTGGTATGTGCCGCAAGGCGTCTCACCTTTTCTTTTCTAGTCTGTCCCCGCGCTCTCCATGGTCAGTCCTTTCCCCTTCCGACTTAGTCTCCTTTGAATTGGAATGAATTGCTATACCAGAAAGCAAGATAAGGTTTTCATCTTGATTTATATTCAGTGACTGGAGTAAGGATGCTTCTGCCCTACTTCTACACCCTGGACGTCCCGGTGCTGCCTCTCAGCCAATGCAAGAAGAGCGGATGCCCTTTCATCCCTTGCTTAGAACACTCTCCGGTCCGATTGGAACTAGTTCGCTGTGGTAAGCCATTCACAGATTCGTATTTGGTTATCTGGCAGAACCAGGATCATTGTCCGTCATGTTACCATACCGAACAATCGAAGGGTCTGATCCCCGATTCGGTCATCTCAGCTCTGTTGCTGTCTTACAGTCCGTTACTGACGTTCTCCCCTACATAAATAATGGGAAAAGAAAATCCGAAGCAAGCGGTCCTTCGATGCCTATCCGCGCCTTAGAACGGCTTTTAGAAGAGAAGACGATTAGCACCCAAAGAGTTTCCTTACAAATAAATCGGACCTTAATGTACGAGAATGCTACGGTTAGGTACAAGTTATCCTTTTTTCGCTCGCTCTTTCCGTTCTACCTTGTTCATCCTGTTTATGGGAGCGACCCATGCGAAAGAACTCTTTGAAACTCATAATTACCTTTTCACTAAGGACGAGCCGAAAAATCGACACGCTGCAAAACAACCTTTTCCGCTCGCTAAAACCTGAAAAAAAGATAAGAAGAAAAGGTTTGAATTTAATCTAATGAACCTAGCCGCTGCTACCTGTGAATAAAAGAAAGAGAAGAAATCGACTTGACAAAGGCCGAGAAGGGGCCTTATTCCCTAGAGGTGGATTGGGTCTCACCGGAAGTCTCTTTTTTTTTTGTAGAAAAGAAATTCCTCGCTGTCCTAAGAAAGGGCTTAGTTTACGACCTGCCATTAGATACTTACCGTCGTGAAAAGATTTTGAGAAGTGCCAGCCAGATAGAACTAGAAAACAAGGCTCATTTCTCAGGAAGCAGAAGTCTTACTCGGCGTGGAAATCAACGTTTCGCATAGCTTTCAATCTTTCTTATTTTTTCTTATATTTACACTGAAGGGAATATAACCCTATTGAATAGATAGGGCGAATCTTTATTTCCGCTGGAAGCGAAAGGACCTCGACTCCCGCCTGGAAAGGTAGAATTTCTCTTCGCTACATAGAGAGCTGTATTCATTTCCTACTGTCAACGAGGGTAGCTGATCCTTCCTTCTCATCCCAGTCGATAAGGCGAGAATTCAATCCTATCCATCCTACCCGCGATAAAGAAGCAATCGCGTTAGAGCATGGTACTTTCTGATACCAGAGAGTGGCATTTCCTTGCGCCAAAAGAGTTGTCAGCTTGGAACGAAGATTCAGAATAGGGATCAAGTCCTGAGAGGATCCACCTGGGAGAAAAATTTCAGGAAGGGTGGAATTTAAAGAAATCCTCTTTCTTTAAAGAAAAGGTATCCCAACTCTTCAATTGCCTCTTCATCCTAAGCAAGTTCTCTTCTTTTTTCCTCGATAACTATCCTTGTAAGGGCGAAAGGAAGCAATTCCAGCCTCAATGTGAAGGCATCTTTCGGACTGCAAATCCCAGGGGAGCGAATCGTCGATTGAGAAAAATGGGATAAGAGAAGGAAGGTAGTGCTGCTCGACTGTCAATCTGAAGAATAAGTCCCTTAGGTGCTCGACTGTAAATGCTCAGTCAGTGATGGAAAATCTGATATGCATGCCAAGTCAGAGTGATGCCTTCCCTAAAGAGCCAAAGCCTTAGGCAAGCGGGAATGCCAGTTCTTCAGTCAAGGCGAAGTGTTCGCTTATAGAAAGAAAGTCTTTCCACGTCAGCGAAACTAGGAGCGAAAAGAAGACGACCAAAACGACACCCTTGCCCAGCAATTTGCTATTGAATTTTCTCCATGAGCTGTGGGACTAACCACTCTATTAGAAAGGGAAAATCGACCCACTTTGACCTTTGAAAGTGGATCGGTCGAATGGTCTCAGTTGGAGATGAGATAGCACGTTTGGTCGAAGAAGTGATGTTGGAACAGGTGCTTTTCTTGTTGAATTTCTTCTTTCATTCACGTTTGTGTCGATGTGAAGCCTGAACGAACTCATTCTATTAAGCCGGCAATCACTCTCCGTCCTGGTGCTCTATAGTATAACCTCGCCACCTTAACCTGATTTATGAGAGTCTCGAGGCGAGGAGTGAGACCGATAGAAGAGAAGGGATAAGGGATAGCCTTGTTCGCGCTGATCATGGCTTTCTGAATCTTATTCATTCGTATTCTGAGAGATCGGATAGACTGGGATTTTTTATTTTGATTGGGAAGACGATGCACGTCAGGGGCTCTATTCCTACTCTTTTTTGTATTTGTCAGCCTAGTTAGCACCAGGAAGTCCTGCTTTTCTTTGTGACCAACGGTACGGTATAGGCAAGCGTGAATCCTTGGCTTCAATGATTTTGACTAAAACCGGTATTGATTGGAGTTTAGTCTTTTTGCCAGAGATTCTCTCAGAGATTCTAGATAGAAACTAGATAGAAATTGTCATCCTTTCCGATCCGAAAAGTCTAAATAAGATTTTTCAGCTATACGAAAGTTTTTCTCTACCCCTTCCTTAGTGAAAAGGACTGAAAAAGTACTTTTCCAGCCGTAGTTTTATCGGAGGGTTTCTTACTCACTGGAGTTCCCGCGATTCCCGAAAGCACCGTGGTCTCTTTGTTACCAATAAAGAATAAGGGGGTGTGAAGCCTGTAAGTACCTGAGAGAGAGAGGGCTGCTGAGTCATGAGCAAGGAGAAAGTAGACAAGCAAAAGGTATGACTAGTGACTGAGATAAGATAAAAAGCTCTTGCATCCTTCCGGCAAGCTCTCAATTCTGCTTCATTTAGAGGGAAAGATGGGCGGACCCATACCAATCCACACCAGAGTAAGACCCGCCAAGCTACCTTTATACGAGAATTAACCGTAAGAAAGAACTATATTGGTGAGCAAGATTAGTTAGTTCGGTCTTCTTAGCAGCAATGCCCCTACTGGCCAAAAGGATAAGAAGAGAGCCTCACTCATATTGGCCGCAGGCTAGCTTTATGGAATAAGCTTTTAATCAACGCCTCATCCGAGCAGAAAGAATCAGCCAAGAAGGGACAACAATTCCTCTTTCTCTTGTCTTGCACCGTCGTTTTAAGAGCCTGCTGACAGCCTGGGGCTTATCCACTTCATACAAAAAATGAATTTTCTTCGTATCCACATATGAAAGACCCAAACTCAACTTTAATTGCTAATGGATAAATCCAAATTGGATGTGAGAGAAACTCCCCCGATAGCAGGACTTTTTCACAATGAATCGAGTCAGGTGCCCCTCGCTTACCTATCGAATGAGGAGTTAGCAGAGGTGTGTGAACAAGCCTATACTTCACTGGTGCTCTTCGCCAGCCCTTTTATTATTAAGGTAAACACTACGAATCTAATAGAATATCTATCTTTCTCTCTTTTAAAGCATCCCCGGAATAAGGAACTTCTTCCCGATCTGCCGCTTTAGCATTTTTCGTTTAAAAAGCCATTTCCCCTCATTTTGAACAGTGCTTAGCTTAGGTCGACTAACCGGACCCCGGTGAGATAGCTTTCTTAAGGATTGGCTGTCCTACTTACCATGCTTTCCATTCCATGTGCTTCCTCCAATACTGGAACCGGGGCTGCCTTATATAGTCAAGCCCGTTCCTCAACAAGCTAATTAAGGGAAGTGGAGGCAGTCTCTGTCTGTTAAAAGAATTCGAGATCTCGGGGTCGGGTCGAGGAAGTAGCAATAGTCGAAGTCAAAGTGGAAGGAGAACCCAATTCGAGTATTAGGCGAACTTTCAAATGCACTTGCTCTGCCTTCTTAACTTAAGAAAGATTGAGACTTTTAGACCAAGCTTTCAAGCGGCAAAAGCTGTGGGCAGGCACTAGTTCCGGAACTTAAACTCTCGTTTGAGCAGGTGAGTCAGGAAGTGATGGTGGTAGTAAGTTAACAGCATAAAATCCTTCTCTGCTCAGAGTAAAAGAGGCAAAGTGCTAACTACTAAGGAAAGAAAGTGAGAAGGTAATCCAGTATTTTGTGATTCTCCGATACTTTCTTTTATCCTGGTCCTTTCGAACCAGATATCACACATACAGGTAAGCATAAGCCTTCCAACCTCACTCCATTCCTTATAATCCTTCCCTCTCGCTACACAGTGCCAATCATAAACCCCAAGTACTCACCACTCTCTGTAAGACCTCTTCTAAGCTCTAAACCACTGCACCTCACTGCATTCACTGTCTTCACTATACGAAATTCAAACTATCGTTAAAAAGCTTTATAGAAGCCGAAAAGGACCGATTAAAGAACAGATATACGTATAATCATAAATATCCATGTAGGCAGATGAGACGATCGATTCTATTCCTTCAGAAGCTTTCGGAAAGGTAAGGATTTTTCCGACTGCTGGGGAACACTCGCTTAGGTACGGGTAGTGGGGGCTAGCATCGAGAAGCAGGTACGAAGATCATCGAACGGATTAAGTGGATTGGTTTACCCGGCTCGGTACGGATGGGAAGATCGGAGGCTGGAGTTGGGTCGTTCTCTTTCGTTCCGGCTATCTCTTATCAGCCATTCCTTTTCGTTCGGCTGAAGGATCAGTGGAAGATACTTCCCCCTCTTCATGGTGAAATGGCAGAAGCGAGGTTTCTTCGCCAGATAGGAGGTGCGGCAGGGGTCGAGATAAAGATCACGTCGTGGTTTTGGCCCATTTATCCTATTGCTTGCTGGGATTGCTGCCTCCGTATCGGATCACTCGGCTACCAAACCGCTATAAAGAGCCCTCCTTTTTTAAACCAACCTTCAGTTTTCTCACTACTTCCTCTCAAACCGCAGGAATAGCTCTCCTTGCGATTGAGGCAACCGAACCGCCCTCATCTGACGAATCTCTTGGGGCCCCGAGATTTGGGGGAGTCTTTGAGTCGGCGCTTCCATAACATAAAACAGAGTAGATAGCACACGTAATGGTTTGCCAGGAGCAAAGCTCAGAGCTCAGCTAACGGAGTCAGGTCCGGCCCTTGACTTGAGAATACCTATTCACATTGTCTTGCTGATTGACTGAAGCGGGAAGAACTCCCTGATGACCGACCAAGGGACTTAGCCGAACCGGTCCTATCCTTATCCTTGTTGTTCGTCAACCTTGCCTTCTCTTTGTCCGCGCGCGAGGAATGGAATCTGGCCTCTTTCAATGCTTGAGGGAGACAAAAGGAGTTGGCATCGGCTCAGCCCCTTTGGTTGGAGCGCTTTAGTTACGTGTTCTTCTTTCGCTGATTGAGTGCGCCGCCTAAAGCTGTTCCGGCTGAACAGCTTTCGCTGCTAGGGCTAGTCCACTACTGAATGATTATGATACGCCATCTCGATAAATTGTTCTATACCTTGACTGGCATTACACACCAGCAGAGATCGGGGAAGGCGTTTCACAGCTGCTTGTGAGCTAGACTTGCCTGCCCGATCACCTTATGTTATGAGAGAATGAATTCGAGTAGCGGATGGGTAGGCGGCTCAGAAAAGGCATTTCCTAAGCTTTTTGGGTGCTCCAACTGATGGTTCTCCCCACCTCTTTCTTTGGAGCAGAAAGGCAAAGAGCTGTTCGCCTCTTGTTAAAACTCAAAGGGAAATCTATTCGCAGAAGCTTCAGAGGCCATACAGCGAAAGATTCCTTCAAATAGCTCATCACGAGAAGTAGTCCTTTGGTTTTAGATTCTCTGGTCTTCCTTCCCAGATTCCCTTTCCTGGGCCAGCTCAACTTAGAAGGGCAGTACCCGTGTACTCAACCAGAAAGATTAGTGCATTTAGCATATCATTTTTCTGTCTAATGTCGAGGAGGCCATCGAGTCCAGTAGTCATTGATCTGCCCACACTAGTGTAGTATTTACAATTCGCTTGGGATAACCGCTAGTTACTATAAGAGAGTAGCAAGGGCAGAGCTGCTCCACCCGAAGCAGGGCTTCGTACCTTGTTCGTTCGTGCATATGGATAATCAATTTAGCCGGTATGAGTGGGGAGAGCCTAGACCACTAGGAGAGAACAGGACCCGCGCCCTCTCCGCGCGGTTTACTTGAAGTGCTTTCTTAGTTAGACAAGAGCATTCATTATGAAACTCTTTCGTACCGTTCGTAACCTCGTTGGCTTGGATTCGTCTCCGTCCCAACTCTCTTCCCTTCGCGTACTCGTATGTCCTTTTCCCACTCCCCTCGCTCTACTAATTACCAGTAAAAGGAAGCAAGAAAAGAGATAAGCGTTAGAAGGAGGTAGGAGCATTCACTCTTGCTATGCCGCACTCTCATACTTTTGAGTAAGTAAATCCCTGCAAGGCAGTTAACGGCTGTCGGATAGGGCATCGCGGATCCTGGGGAGATGGAATGAATGACTTTCATTCACAAGCGGGGAAGCCTGACCAAGGCCGACTAGCAGAGTAGTGGATAAACAAAGGACTCAACTAGACCTATCAAACTCAACTGGCCTTTCCACAAGTGCCTCCTCTACCTTTCCATACCCCAATAACCTAAGGAAACTGGGACTGAACCTACTATATCAGAAGGTTTGGAACCCTCGATTCATCCGACTCAATGAGAAAAAGAGAACAACATGGGTTTGGCTCGCTGTGCCTCCCTCTTGGGCTGTGAAAGCGGTGCGAAAAAAGTTGGGCTACCTTGCCTTGAGAGCTTCCTGAGTCTGTGATTTCATTGTAAGTATTTGCTTCCATCTCGAAATGCTCTTTCATGATTGTATGTACACAAGTTCTCGCGCATAAGCATAGCCATATGATGAGTTGAAAGCTTCAGAGGTGGGGAACCCCCTATATAGTCTAGGAGCATCTTCCCACTCTTTTCTGTGTTCATTCAATGCTTTGCTTGTGGATTGGAAATGCGGTAAGGTCAGCCCCTGACTCTTAGATAGATATCAGCATAGCTTCGTAATGAAACTTCTCGCACATCTGTTCTGAAAGCGAGAGCTTGAGATGCATCCGTTCTGAAAGTGATCTTTCCGAATCAAGATATAGAATATGGGCAACCTTCTTCCCTAGCAAGAAGGGAGACAAAAGATTGGATTCATGTCTCCGCAGCTGTATTTAGTGTGTCACGCTGGGAATTGATAAACGACTTTCTATCTCCGTTGAAGTGAAAGCTTACTTGATCGATGTATGGGATATACCTGAAAGGGCAGTGCCACAAGGCTGCTATGCACCTGCTACGCTTGTCCTAATCAAGCCAAGACTTTCTGCTCTGCGCGCTATACTTTAGCTTTTTATCCGATCCCGGCATAGCGCTTTGCTTTCGGTTCTTCGGAGGAAACCTTACCAGACCACCACCCGACTTCGTTGCTTGTGTGTGCTTGCACATACATAGCCGAACAGGGCCTACAGAAGTCAACCTTTCTTTTCTAAATGCACACGCTTTACTGTGCGGACGGAAAGCCCTCGATTAATGCCATGGCTATAATAAGACAGCTTCGAAGACGAATAATGCTATGGCAAACC
>CAOGCB010130376.1:0-57982 GCA_948266635.1 Cnidoscolus chayamansa
AGGGACACTCCAACTCAGAACAGTGGCTTCACCTTCTTGAGTTGCAAGATCACAGGCAATGGAAGTACTTATCTGGGAAGGCCATGGGGTGATTATTCTAGAGTGGTGTTTGCGCTTTCTTACATGTCCAATGCAATAGTCCCGAGCGGATGGGATAGCTGGGCTGACCCCACCAAGCAAAGGTACGTACACACAGATATATAAATGTAAATGCCATTTTCTACATATCTCTTTTTAATAAGTTGACACTTCTTATTATCTGTTACAGCACGGTGTTCTACGGTGAATACAAGTGCTATGGTCCGGGATCAAACCGAGCTGAGAGGGTTGAATGGTCGCAGAACTTATCCGAAGAAGAGGCTGCACCCTTCTTGACAAAGTCTATGATTGGAGGGCAAAGTTGGCTAAGGGCTGCACCAACCTACTTTAAAAGAAGCTCTGCAATTATAAAGGATCATTCCGGCAAAAACTAGCAAAATTGGACACTTGTGCTTGCTTGTTCTCTTTTATTTATTTATTCTAAACTTCTCTGTAGATATTCATTCATTCATTTATTAGCCCCTCCTCAGTGTTCCTGAAAGTTGGTGGTTTCTTAACAAAATTAACTATTTGCATTAGCATGTGTAATTACATATTTATAAATGAAAATGATATTATTTTCTTTCTTTTGGTTTCTTCTTCATTTTAGTTTCTTAACAAAACTAAAATACATTAATTAATTTCGGATTTATTATAAAAAAAATATTTAAAAACTAATTATGATTACTTATATATATATATATATATATATATATATATATATATATATTACACAATACTAAAAAAAATAAGTTTTAGAGCTGGTAAATTTTGACACAACCCGTTTACACGATACATAATTAAGCGAATTTGGATTTATATTAAATGAGTTTGGATCATAAACGAGTCAATCCGTTTATGATACGATAAAAATATAGGTATAAACGGATTGACCTACTTAACCGATTAGACAGACCCGTTTATTTAAATAGTTTAATAATTAACATATTTTATATTGATTCATTTAGATATGTTATAGATGTTATTATTTATTTCTTTAAATTAAGATAATTAAATTTTATTTAAAATAATAATATTTTAATCTTAAAAATCCATTTGTAAAATATAAAATTATTTCATGTAAATTTAGTTGATTTATAAATATTTAGATTTAAATAATAATTATATAGATATTAATAGTATATTTAAATAATATTATTTAATTTTAATTTATTTTAAAATATTAAATAAATTATATTATGAAATTAAAATGACTATTAATTAATTAAAAGTGTAGTGATACTTTACATATTATAATATTAATTTAATTATTTAAACGGATTAGACGGGTAAACCTGTTTAATAAGTATGTCTGGGTTATGGTTGAGCATCTTGACACGATTAATTAAATGAGTCGAGTTCGGGTTAACCATTTTAATATTATAGATATACATTGACACGATATATTTATGATCCGTCAATACGAATTGACAGCTCTGTTAAATCCGTATAAAAAAATAAATAAGTAAAAAATAAAAATTAGAAGTAAGCAAGACAAGGGTAAGGGTGGAAAACTGATGAAAATAGAAGGACGTTTTGGTAAATTAGAAGCGGCGACAATTCATTTCTCACTATAAAAATGCAAAAACCCTAACGGGCCTCAATATTGCATCGCCACTGCAGTTGCAAAGCTTCTGAAACCAGGTCTGCGAGTCTCTCTTTCTTTCTACTGTTCAAACAATTTCTCTGTTTGAATGCATTTTTATGAAAATAGAGAGAAGGTGCGATGATGATGAGAATAATAATCTCGTTAATCTGATCATTAGCATGAGGACAATCCTCTCATCCATTCTTAAAAGCCTCTGAGCACTCTTCTCTTTTTCCTTTTCGATTTGTGTTGTTTTCATTTCCTGATCTATGATTTTGTCGAATGCTTGTATAGTTTTGTTTTGATGACTAATTTAGTTACTCGTCATCGGCACAATCAGAAGGAAATTAAAAGTTGAATTTAACAATTTTGTTATCGCTGCGGCTGTGATTAGCTACTGTCATGAGAATGTGGCAAGAAAGTAGCTATTTACCCATTTGATAAGCATTAAGTTGGGTGTATTTGCTGTGGGAGGTTCAAGATTAAGTTTCTTAATTTTATGTTTTATTGTAGTTAGATAATGGAAATAAATAAATCTTATATTTATTTCGCTGTTCATCAATCTGTGAACCGATTAATCATCGAATTGATCTGATCAATTTGATTTTTATTAATACTTTTTAATAAAAATTTTGATTTGATTTTGACATTAAAAAAAAAAAAAAAACCGCTCACCCGCAACCTGCCCGGCTATTGAATTGAAGTTGGAGATTAATCTTTTTAACTATTTTTTCTTTTTTTTTCTTTTTTTTTTTTTCTTTTTAAGGTCATGGATTGACGACTAAATCTGTTCGAGTATAAGAATAATAAGAAAATCTTACCAAATTAAAGGACTAATATCATATTATTATTATATTATTTTCTCCAACTCATGCTGGAGTAGCTGTATTTTTATCATGCTGAATCCTAGAATCTCGTAGTTAAATGCGTAGAAAACAGAGTTCTTTTTAATTTTGAATAGATAATTTAACTTGATTTAATAGAATTGGAAAAATTTCATATGTGCAAAAGCAGATAAAATTCTTTAAATTTTTCAAAATTTAAAAGTAGCTTGAGTAGTTTTTTCTTCATTCCATCCATATTAAAAATATGAACTTATTTTTATTTATTTCAATTTATAAACAACTAGATAATAAGTTGTTTATTAATTTTAATATGTTGATGTAATTGAATGTAAAATTTGCTAGTTACAAAATTAACTTGATAATATAAATTATTTAATTTTAATAAAACTATATTAATAAGTGATGTATAAAAAATTGCTGTTTTAATCACATTAATTATATTTGGTGCGTGGGGTCTCTCCTTTTTGGAACCTAAAAAACGGAAATCAAAGTGGCCTTATTACGCAATTCAAACCGGTCAATGATGGCGGCCGGCAGAGTCCAGGAAAAGCCCCACACCTCCATCTCTTATAAGAAAACCATAATCATAGTTCGACGAAACAAAGAAAGAAATGGAGGTGTTGAATGAAGAAGAAGAGTACAACTGGAGAGAAGTGCATCTTCCGTCGTTGATCCCAGTGGTTCCAAAACCGGAGCTGGAGAGAGAGACAGGGGAGAGGAGGAGAGGCAGAGACATACTCGTAGCTATTGATCACGGCCCCAACAGTAAACACGCCTTTGATTGGGCTTTGATTCATCTCTGCAGGCTTGCTGATACTATTCATCTTGTCCACGCTGTTTCCAGTTTGTGTCTTCCCTTTCCCTTTCTTCTACTCAAACTTGTAATTTTCGTATCTCAGGATCTGATTGTTTTTTTCTTTTTCATGGGTTTGTCTTTTTAGGTGTGAAAAATGATATTGTTTATGAGATGGCCCAAGGTCTTATGGAGAAGCTTGCTGTGGAAGCTTTCCAGGTTGTTATGGTGAGTGATCCATAAATTGAATTTCGCTTATCTAAGCTATTGATTCTCCAATAATGAATCTTCCTTTTTGTATGGAATTAGGTGAAGAGTGTGGCTCGGATTGTGGAAGGGGATGCGGGTAAAGTCATATGCAAAGAAGCAGAGAGATTGAGGCCTGCAGCTGTGGTGATGGGTACGAGAGGCAGAGGCATAGTTCAAAGGTACTTTCTCTCTCTCACACACACTGATTTTGTGTATCTTGTTAAAAGTAAGACAGATGAATTAAGGAAATAATTGCTATTATATTGCAGTGTGCTGCAGGGAAGTGTGAGTGAGTACTGCTTCCACCATTGTAAAGCAGCACCCGTCATAATTGTTCCTGGGAAAGGTATTTATTCTCAAATGATATCCTTTTTGTTAAATATTTAGGTTAGATGTGTGGTTTAGCCTATTGATATAATTTATAGCTATTATGTTAAAGATGATGAAATCTTTTCATCTTAAAGAAGCAATGAATCTAAACTTTCATAATTTTTTTTTTTGAACTGATCAATTTATGAGCTGAATCAGTTAAATAATAACTATTTAATACTTTTGTTAAAAAGATAAATAATAGCTGATTATCTGATCGAAACTTCTAATTGAAACACCCTATTAGCATTTATATAGAAGTAGGCCTTAGGATTTGAAACCCTAGGCCCGGTTTATTAGTAGAATAAATAAGCTAATTAGTTGAAGCAATAGCCAGTACGAAACGAAACAAGGAAAGATTAATGAATAAGATAAGGGGAAGACTATTTGACATCTCTTGTACCATATACCCTTATTTCAGGGGTCTCCACACTCCAGTCCGATATCCCGGTCCGATAAGATTGTGGAATAAATTACAATGATTTAATGTGGGAGATTTTTAACTCAATGTCCACAAAAAATTCATCCACGTAAGTGAAATTAGAGCATGTCATGTGTCACTTCAAACTCTGATTAAAGTTTCGAGACAACAATTTTATATGATAGTAATTGAGACCATCTTTCGATGTTTTTTGATGAATTAAACTCATTGCATGTAAATTATATTGTCAATTTTGGAACGACAACTATATAAAAATGTGATTTGAAAATAACTCTTAAAAGTTATTAAAATTTCTGAGTCAAATGGATCCTTATGGGATTATTTTTTTTACAGCAGAAGCCGGCGATGAATCACTGATTCAATGGAACTGATATGATTATTAGCTTTGGGATTTGATTAAGATTGTAAAAGAATTTGTTTGTTTTGATGATTGAAAGGGGTCTATGAGGAATGATGAGGGTTGTGAAATTTGTATGACTAAGTTTAGCTACGATGAATCCCACAATGTCTATTATTTTTACATGTTCTGTAATTTGTGAGTCTAGTAGTTTTGGGTGAGTATTTTTTAAATTTAAATTTTATTTGATTTTTATATATACAAAAGGATAGAAAACTAGTGATCTCAATTCTCGTATAAATTTTACATTAATTAATTAATTAAAATAATATTTTAATTTGTTTAACAATTTTCTAATTTCATATTATTTTAATCGATAAAATCCTTTGAAACTGTTTTCCATTTCCCATATGTTGTAACATCTTATTAATTTATTTGAAAGCAATATCATAGAAACCAATACAAATGACAAGTTATAAAACATTTTATATATTTCTCAATCTACAAATTAATAATGACAAAACATCCAAATATTAGAGGTGGTGGTCTGATTCAAGCCCGTACCATCAAGTTCATGTGACAAACGACGCCGTGCGCAGCCTTCAAAATATGCATACTCACCATAAAATGTTCAATAAATTTTTGGTCATATAATATCAACTGCCTTTACACTCCATCAATAAGTTCTTATTTTTATTTAAAATTATGGTAATTTTCACAATTTAATATATATATATATATATATATATTAAAAGTCTCTCATTGGACAAGCGATTTGTATAGCAATAATTTTTCTGAAACTATCAAAATATAAATTTACAATGAATGAGATTATTTAAATGACTATTAATATGCAATGAGTAGTATTCAATCGAATCTGGTTCAATAAGTTTGATTTTTGTATATTTGCAGTTTGGTTTTGTTTTTAATTTTATAGTTTTTTTTTTAAGTAATAAATAGAAATAATTAAACTAATTAATTTATTTAATAAATCTTGATTTTATTGATTTTTTATTTATATTTTCAATTTAAATCTTTTTTTATAAAATTTATTTTATATTTTTAAAAAAATTAAATAATAGATAAATTAATTAATCAAACATAATCAATTTTTTCAGTTTGATTTTACAATTTTTACATTTTATTTTTTTTTATTTAATTCAATTTTAAACTACATCCATGAAATGCTCACTGGCTGATTGTCAATCAGGATTTTATAAATAATTCTGATTAGTTGGCAATGCCTTTTCCTTCAGCTTTTCTCTTTTAATATGAATTAAACATAATATTGGCTTTTTTAATTCGTTTTTTTCCTTGGAAATCCTGAGCAATACCACTTTTTGCTGTTTATCAGGATTTTGAAGGATTCTTGTTACAAGGTAAAGACACAAAATTGGTTGCGCCAAACGAAATCTTCTGGGAATCACTAAAATGAATGCACAGCCAATAGAATCTTTATAAGTCTTAGCTTTAGACATACTTACACTACTGCACTATGAGAAAGGTGGAGAGAGATAGAGAGAGAGAGATAAGAAAAATTAGAAGAAAATTCATAGAAAGTTGAAATGGGCCCAAGAAAGAGAAAGGGCAATATCATGTTTCACCATCCAAAGAAAACAAAGAGAATCAAAGAGATCTTAGCAATGGATGAGGGTCAGGCCCACCCTTTTTCATATTTCTATATCTATTGCTTCAGAACCAAGCCATATTACAAATATGCTCAAGGTCTCCTTTAATTCCAAGAACAAGAAAATGCAGTGAAAGGCAAAGGCCTTGTGGTCCCCTGTTTATAGCCACAACCCAACACTGAAATGCCCTTTTCTATGTCCTTCAAAAATGTACATTTTGGACCTTCAATTTTGTACACCCTGAGAAAGCCACAAACTCCAACCATAGCAATTTCTTTTCTTTTGGCTAACCCCAAATGATGTCAAGATTGTAACTTCCTACCAAGAGAAGAGAAGCTGATGCCATTCTTTTTACTTAATCCTTACAAAAATTAACTTGGAGAGTAAATTTTTGTATCCTATACCTCAGAAAGTTTGGTTAATTTCCTTTTCGGAATAAGCAAATAATACAATAAATTGGGAAATATCCTAAAACATTCTTTGAATTACAATAAAGTTTATTTTTATTTGATCACTTAAAGAAGTAATTTTTTTATCAGAAATAGAGAAACACGCAGATTCAAAAACAGAAATTGATTATTATCAAAACCATGTTGATTTTGATAAAGTCCTTAATTTCATATAAGTCTAACGAACTCACACTTCACAACAATGTGAGATTTCAAAAAATCATCTCATAGGATAGAGCTCAGAAGCTCAATAAAGTAGTTAATGTACTAACACTAAATGCATGACATTCTTATCAAGAATTGCCTATTTTGGAAAAGGGTGCATTGAGCTTTCTTGCGTCCTCTTGTAGTTACGCATAGACTTGGTAAAAGGTAGTAGAGCTTGGTAATAGAGGGTAGTCACCATTTTCATGCTTTAGTTGAAGATGGAAGTTATTTCCTAGTTTATACCAACTTTATCAGATGTCTCTCAACACATATCTAATAGAAAACCTTGATTGAGAATCAAGAATTTCATGTCATTTTCAGGCCATATCAGTGGTTCTCCTTTGCTTTCATACAAGAAACATGTCATATCCATAGCAAGAACGTAGATATTTGAAGGAAAGAACCACGCATAGTGGAGTCAATAATGACCGGTCATTAATTAAATATAACTAATTCACACTCTTCATTCCTTCCTCCGTTTGTGTCTTAATTATCAGAGTCTCCATCAATATAAACATTATTCTGTCCTAAGAGGGAGCTCAGGAGGTCCACCTGTGGCCTCTATGTCCTCTGGCCATAATTAAACCTTTCTCTCTCAGGTTCATCCAACAGTAGGACAACTTGTGCCACTGGACTTGATTAATTCATTTTCATGGATGTAATATATGTAATCCACTTGTGTCCATATTCTTGCACATCTCAATTACATCATGTGGTTTTGTTTTACTTTTGCACTCCTTATCTTTCTACTTGAAGGATTAAACTCCATCATTCTTTACTTAATCTCGACCCTTTTTGTGTCGTAAAATATCGGGTGCATCTAATATAAACTCGACTTCATATGAAAATGAGAAAACGAGTTTTATAACCGTTAAGAGTAAATATTAGTATCCAGATTTGTGCATTGTTATATACACTTGTGAGAAAAGGGAGGATTTGATGTTAATAGTTATGATTTTATTCATACTATGTCATTGCAAGTATACATACAAATATATACGTTATGTACTTGGATAAGAAAAAAAATTAGGATGCTAAAGGCATTTAGAATAATCTCTCTTCCAAGAATCATATAAAATTGATATCCCAATTCACATCTCCATCTTTAGATTGCCAGCTTCAATGGTGCCTGCAAAAAAATTAGAGTACATGAGAAGCAATTTCTTAATCTTAAGGCCTTGTTTGGTTGTCGAGGAAGTGAGAGTCTTGACATCTCAAGAAGTCAATGAACATCATCAACTGAGAATTTGAAGTTTCTGAGTTGAGTTCCACCAACCAAACAAGGCCTTACTAGACAATGGGAGGCAGGGGAATATGGTTGTTATATTAAAAGGTAAAATGATTAATAATCATAATCTCCAAGATTATTTGATTGTGAGAATCTCACAGTTTGTCCAATCTTTAATCTAGAGGGACCCATTTATGTGCCACCAATTGGCAATAGATGGCAATTATGTCTTTATACATTCAAAATGCTTTGCATCTTTGATTGCTTCCCTCTTCATAAAGAAAATAGTTAAAGAAAATCATGGTCTTTGAAAAGATCTGTGGTTTTGATTATTTGGAAGAAAAGATAGAAAGTTCCCTGTAACTAACTTTTCTTTCTTTTCTTGAAAAATTTTCCTAAAGCAAAATCATTAGCATTTGTGGGGCTTTCTTGGGTCTCCATCATTGCTAGTTAAAACCCACCTTGCTTTTTTTCATTTTTAGCCTTAAAGGAAATTATCAGAGCATAAAGTGGAGATTGAAAAGACATATTAGCTCTATCTCACCTGTAAATGGCTGAGTTGGGAAGGATGTTGATCTTCCTTGATCATATGCTACATTGTAAAGATTTTGCAGTTCAGCATCCCAAGTTGATGAGGGCTGGATTTGCTGCAATAATTGAAAATGCAATTATGAAACTTTAACATGTGAATTATAGACGAATGTCCTGAATAATAAGTGTATATGAGACTTTACAGTGAAGCAAGAAGATTCAATAAACATTTCAGGGATTGATATAGGAGCACTGTTAGTTCTTCTAAGTCCCATGTCAAGAGGACTTATTCCCATCTCCAATCCACATCCTGTCACTAGCTGCTGCTGCTGTATTAGATTCAATTGAAGGTAGGCAGGATTAGTCATATCAGAAGACATCCCAGTTGCTGGAAAATTGGATGCACAAGCAGGAAACGCCTGATGATTGTAACAAGTTAAGAAGTGTTTAGTAATAATATAAACCCATAAGTCCTTAAAATTCTGCTTGTATATGGTGAATGACACTTGCCTCTTTGGAAAATAAGTTGTCAAGTCTTGGATTGACAGCAGCTAGTTTCATTGACAAGAACTGTTAAAAATGGGAAAATATCATCAATACAAAATCAAGATGCAAGTGAATCAATCAACGTTTCTAATTAAGGATAGGTAATTACCTCTACTTGTCGTTGAAGAGATTGAACATAATTAATGATTTCATCAAGCATGCCTGCTTTTCCTGTGATTTTGTTGCATCCTGGCACCAAATCTTGCAGATACTTCATTCTCTCGCTGATTTTTTCCCTCCTTACCTGGAAAACTCATTATGTATCAGACTCATAGAAACTGTGGAGGCATATGCCTAAAGAAGGTCCTTCTTACTCACTCTTTCAGCTAAGCTATGACTATCAGTGGCTTGACCCCTGCGTGCCCGGACATGAATGTACTCTGGCTTCCGAACTTCAGTTACTGTAGAATTATCCTTTGAAGTCTCTACAGAATTTTCTTTGTTACTGTTTTTGCTGGTGGTACTGCTTTTGTTGCTATTTTTCTCTGTGATCTTTGACTCTCCCTCCTCCGCACATCCTTTGATCCTTTTGTCTCTACTGCCATCATCTGCAACGACCTATACATATATACCCAGAAAGAATATTTCATTGATGGCTAGAACAAATTAAACCAAGCAGTACTATGCCTGCTTCAAGATCCTGTTGCTTCTTAGTATGACGGTATTGTTTGATGGAGCTTGTCATGAGAAAAAAGTTTGAATAACACCCAATGAAGAACCAAAACCCTTTTATTTTCTTTTGGAAGGCAAAAGAGGTGGCCAAGAAAGAAAAGAAACTGTAATTGAGAATTTTTATGCAGAGTTTTAAAGAGACAATGATCATCAAGCTCACTCAAACGCACCTTTGTGTTATTCTGAACTTTATCAACCTTTCTCTTCTTCATCAAACTCTCTCTACCAACTCCAGAAACCAATTTTTCTGGCACAACAGGCTCTCTGCCTTTCGGCAGAACAGCATCATCCACCGCAGCGTCCACCACAGTAGGCGGGCAGCTATAGGTCCTAGAAATGGCATAATTGATACCAAAACCAGAACCATTACTATTACTATTATTGTTATTAGTATTATTACCATATCCACAAGGTCCAAACCCCACAAAATCAGTCCAGCCATTATCCATCAAAGTAGGGTCAGACTTCACAGTCCGAGTTACGACCTCACCTAGATCACCCTGAAGCTGATGCTGCTGCAAATGAAATACCCCATTCAAATCACCAAAAATACTCTCTTGTTGTTGCTGCTGCTGCTGCTGTTCTTGTTGCCATTTGAAGCGAGCCCTTTGTCTCTCAAGCACAGTCATGTCAGTATGCAACATCTCCGGCAACAATGCTCTATTCATCGTCCCCAACAAGCACACAATTGAGAGCTAGAAAAGGCAACAAAGGGACAGAGAGAGGGACACCCAAGAAACAGAAAAGGAGAAAGATTATCGACGGTTGGCTGCTAAAGAACGCAGGGGAGGGAAACAGAGAGCAAAATTGTGAACTTTTTACTCAGAGACACGAGTCAATAGACGAAGTACATAAACTGTTGCAGATATGGGCATGCATAGATACATGTGGAAGGCTGTCTACGAGTGTACAAAGGAAAAAAGAGAGGAATCAGTTTCTGCAGGTTTCGAGTCCAAACCAAAAGACGGAAAAAAGAGAGGAAATAATGTGAAGGGTAAATGGGGAGAGAGGAGAGAGTGGGGTATATATAAAAGGGCAGAGAAAGGTCGCCGGGATCTGACAACAACTGGCCGGAAGTTATTATGAGAGAGAGAGAGAGAGAGAGGGAGAGAAACAACTGGGGCAGTGAGCCATCCAATGTATCCATAACCAGAGGCCGTGGGCGGTGGGACCTAACTGACATGACCGCCACGTGGGTGTGTTCGAAGCACTAGAAAACGAGAAAACGGCGTACGCTCGCCTTTAACGGAGTTTAGGAGTTAGGAAACATGCACTATCCGTCAAAATATAGACGGTTACAAAAATTTTATTAAAATTAAAAATATTTACATTATATTAATTTAATTTTTTTAAATTAAGACCAAATAAATTTATTAAAGATAAAAGAAATTCTAGCCATTTCATCTTATTTATTTTTATGAGTATTTAAATTTTAAATTTAATGGTATAATAATTATTGAATTAATTTATGTAAAAAATTTAAATTATTCTTAATTTAAACTATAAACTATTATTTATTGTCTATAATATTATATATAAAAAATATAATATTTTAAATTTATATAATAAGTTAATTAATTTACTATTTCAGTGATATTTTTTTAAAGAAAATTATTAAATTAGTTAATAAATATATTTTTTTGATTATTTTTAAAGAAAATGAAAGGAGAAAGTCATTTTAATGATCTTATTAATTATTTTATATATAAATTAATGTTTTTTGTTAAATAACTTATTTTCCATAAAATGATATAATATGAACACTGGATGATATAATATGTATAGGAAGCTATGATAATGGAAGTATGATCATAACATCTATGATTCGAAATACATAATAGAATAAGAAGAATGCCTGTATCACTTGCATAAGCTTACAAGATAATCAATAGACATTTAAAAATGCTTTGACTTACACATGAAAATATGATATGATATACATTATTATAATATATACACATGATATATTATTATCATACAATATATATATATATATATATGAAATATATAAAAATAATAATAAAATATAAATAAATTTATCGACAAAATTATAATAAAAATAATTAATAAATTATATTATTGACTATTAAGTAATCATTTAAATTACTAGATAAATGGATTAAGTTACCAAATACACACATATAAAATAACTCATAAAATATAATATGATACTCATCAATCATAACATGATACACATAATATGATGTGGAATATGTATGACATGATATGAGAATGAATGATATGACTAATATATAGTATTATAACATGTTGTATTTATATTATAATATTTTTGAATCATCACTAATAATTAAAGTTTCAAATAATCGAATATATATTTTTCCTTTTAGTCACACATAATATGACATATACTATTTTTGATGTTGAATATAAATAAGATATGAGATAATATGCCACCTAACTTATTATTCGTTTTTAAATTTACTGTCGATTTTATTTATTTTTTTTAATTTATTTAAGTTTAATTTACATTTTAAAAAATTAACTGCAAATGAATTTATTTAAAATTCCGTTAAAATTAGGCAATTTACTTATAAAGTCACTCAACTTACACTTATTTTTAAATTCACCATCAAACTTTAATTTATTAAAATCCATTTAACTTCAATTTACACTTAAAAAAACTTATTATAATATTTTGTTCAAAATTTTATTAAATACTGACATAAAAATCTACTTAGATTCTTTAAAAAAATTTTCTTTACACCACCATTTTCTTTCTCAATTTATGTCTCTCATATAGTTTTAGACGTCATTTGTCCCTCAACACCAATGACCATTAGCAAGCCGATTAAGATAGTAACGAGCAACCACACCACCACCTCCAGGAGAAACTCTCGACTAGAAACAACTAAGGAACGATCGCTCCAAATGTGAGATGCGAAGAGAGAGAAATGAGCGACACAGTAACTTGAAACAATTATACCTCTATTTTCAACAACCAAATCTAATAAGGACACCTTGGACTTCACTCAATATAGGCTTTCAAATGAAACTAATGATATTAAAAATTACGGTGATTATGGCAAGATAAGAGAAAGAGAAATTATGAATTTTCATCAACTTTTATTTTTAGAGTTTATATATATTGTCAAATCAACATATAATAAAATTTTAAACATAATTTATTTATAAGGTGTTTTTTTATGTAAATTAAAGTTGAGTAGATTTTAAAAAATAAATTAAAGTTAAATGGTAAATTTAAAAGTGACATGAGATGTAAATTAATTAATTTTAATAAAATTTTAGATGAAAAAGTGAATTTTTTAAAATATAAACTCAAATTGAATAAATTTTAAAAGAAAAATTGAAATTGGATAATAAATTTAAAAAATAAATAATAAATTAAATTACATCAGATATAAAATATATAAAATACGACTATCTTCCATGTTAATTTTTATTTTTCAATAAATAGTGCTTAAATTTAAATAGACTTTTAGTATATTTATACAAAGACGAAGAAAAAAGAATATGGATTATAAATTATATTTATTTAATTTTATAATTATATAAATTTAATAATAATTATTAGTAAAACAATTAAAAGGAAAAAGACCATATATAATTTGTTGTATTTGGATTTTTGGGTCCGTGACGGATAGCGGGAAACTCGACTCTTTGTTACGTAATGACCCACATGCAGGCTTACACGTGGCAAGTGGTGGCATTGATCTCAAATATCAGAAGGTTGACGTGGTGAAACGGGGTTTTAGCTTTTCAATTGGTGGTTGGTTGGGAAGTTGCAATACACAATAAATTATATAATCTCAAACATGAAATCATTCAATAATATTATTTTTTAATATAATAAATTCAACAAAATCAATATATTTTTTATTTTATAGTTAACGGTCCTTATTATACAAATATAATTTAGCGGAAAATGCATTTCCCATAATAAAAGTTTACGTGCATGATGAGCCCTTAAGCTTGTTTGATTTTATTTCCATTGGTTTAATTTAATTTTTTTATTATATATAATCAAACTCAATTGATTTATTAAATAAATTTTAATTTTATTAAGTATTAATTTATATTTTTAATTTAATTTTTTAAAAGAAATGTTTAATTTTTTTATTTTTTATTAAAAAAGTTTAATTTATAATTTAAGTAAAGATTCAATTTATTTTTATTTTTAAAATCAAATAAAAAAATTAATTAATTAAATGAATAATTTTATTTTTTTGAGATTTAATTTATTTTTTCAACTCAAACTTTCTTTTAAATATTTAACATATTTAATAAATAAAAAAGAAAACTATTAATATAATTTTTCACCTATTTTAGTCTGATTCGATTTTAAAATTTAAAATTTTTTATTTTTAACTTTTTAATTTAAATTAATTTAATATCGAACTGACTGACATATTCATGTGGCCACTTGATAGACAATTAAGAGTCAAATTGACTTAAAAGGTGATACTTGTAATGCTTAAATCCAAGACATTCAATTATTTAAAGTAGCCATAATTTGAAACTTGAATGGAATAAAATGAAAATTTGGGTATGTGAGAATTTGGAAATGGGAACAACTCCAGTGAGGATGAAGGCTACTTCCATTATCATCAACCCTTCAATTGGGCCCTCTCTCTCTCACCTTCCCAATCGCATATACTTACACATGACCTTATACCACAACTAAAGGCAAATGGGTCCTACCTTTCTTTTTCTCACTATGTGTCTTCATCAACATAAACTACCCTTTTTACCCATTATATTCCCTTATTTTCATCGATGAATGCGCTCTAATATGTGTAGGTTTCAAAGATAGCTTTCACGTAATGGGGTGATATGCATCGCCACTCATTGACAATATAAGTTAAAAATGAAAAGAAGGTAAGAGTCTTATCTAACATGGATAAATGAAAATAATAATAATAATAATAATAGAAGAAAGAGATAGATTTACATAGAAATGGGGAGATGGGTAAGGAGGCAATGAAAGATTGCAGCAGATCCGATGTATAGAGAATCCTAGTTCTTTCATGCCCTCTCTTTCTCTATTATTTGTTTTCGTTGCATTGATGAATTTGGTAGCTCCCTAATTCGAGATCCTCTTGTGTTCCTTTAGCCATTCCACTCTATAGTCATGTGTACACATCATTAATACCATGGGCTTCCTTCTCTCTGCTTGCGCAAACTTATCCCACCATCAAAATATATGTTAGATTGGAGAAATGATTTAGGTTCGAACTGCGACAATGGTAGAGTGAGATTTTATCTATGTGGGTGAGTCTTTTATACCCATTATGTCCCGGCCTCCCACATGCTTATCACTGGGCTATTGTAATTTGCTTTCCACCATTTCGTCAAGCCGAGGTGCGGAGATATAAAAGTCCAAATTATCTTTTAGAGAAATGGGCTTCCTTCTCTCTTTTTCTCTTCCAAATTTAAGTCATTTTATTTTATTTTTGCTCAAATTAGCTTGCTTCTGAGGGACTATGACTTCACATGTCTCTATTCATTTCATGACATTGTGTTTTCACAGTGCATAAAGAAAGATAGTTTTGCAGCAGCTGAAAGTGGTAGATTTTGGTTGAAATTGGATTAATTTGTTCTCTAACTTTTTCATAAGTTGGTGGAGTTTGCTTACTTTCCATGTCTGCCACATGGGTTCACCAAATATAATTATATATTTCTTCATTTTACAGGTTTATCTTATGATCTTATCCACACTCTTCCATTATCATTATTTGTAGTAGTGAAATTGATGAAATCCTTGTCAATGATTAAGAAAGGATTGCCATCATGTTCATGAATCTCTTTTTCATGCAACATTATGAACTAGATTAAGAAATATGAGTATATGCTTAGTGGGAATCAAAGCAAATTAATATACACTACTTCATTTATGTGGGTTTAGTCCGAGTCATATGAAATTTTAATTTATGATTTATTTAGCCGAGTTAGGAAAGTTGAACTCACCATGTAAGAGGGTGCCTAAAAAAAACTGAGCTGGGTCTTGAAATTTGGGCCAAAAGAGTGATGGTAACATATCAAGTGAAAAGGTAGTGAAAGCAATGGATCATACCCTTGTTTTGCCCCACCGTTTTGTGGAATGTCTATTTTGTAGTCTGCCACTCTTATGATGTGTTGTGCTATGTGTGTCCAAAATTAGCCGCACTTCCCCCTTCTTCACATTTTCAACTAGTCTATGGATAACCATTTCTTTTTATTCATTCATTCTCAAAATACCCATTTTCTCATATATTTATTAATACTTGTTGTTTGTGATGAAATGCAATTCATAAGTTTACCACAAATGAAAAGAAAACCAATAACAATATCATGAACGAATTAGTGCGCAAAGGGAAAAAGAATATTAAGGTCATGACAGAAAAGGTATAAGGCAAAAGATCCCTTAAATATGAAGAAGAAGAAGAAGAAGAAGGCATGTCACATGCACCGACCTAAGCCCACATGCTCCCACAATTTCTTTCTATGGGATTGCTTCCCTCCAAATATGTATGTATATACCCTTATACATGCATGGCCATTTCCATTTCCATACACACTTCCCCGTATCATCAGAGAATACGTAGAAAAATTATAAAGTTTTGATCAATTATCTTTTTATAAAATAGTTTTTAGAGTGAATTACGACTTAATTTATTTTTTTAATATGATAACGGAGCTTTTAATTTGATTTTATACATGGATTTCAATCATTCAGAAAAATTGATACAATTAGTTTGTATTATTTGCACTCGAAGAGAGAGTGTTGACAATGTGAAAAAATATATGTTAGATATAAATGGTGAGTTAGGTCTGTAATAATATTATAAAAGAAATATAAACATGCATAACTAAATTTAAAAAGTCAAAATTGTTATAATGTCCATAATAGAGTCTTTCAATATATTTTAATAATTCTGTAAAAAATGATGTACGGAAAATATTGAATGACCATTCATTGCTAATATGATCGAAAAATTATCGATTGATGTGTCACAAACCACATAAATATCTAATTTAGCATGATATAAGTACGTGTTGAGAACATTGAACCTTCATGGATACTTAGTTTGGTCTTTGTATAAATAGTATAGGAATGTCATTGGAGGGCTCCATTTGAGCTTTACGTATATAGATTATGTTAATAACAAGCCGATGGAAGTGTTTGTTGCTTCAACTGTATACAAGAAAATAATTAAAGATTAACTAGCTTCCGAGTCATGAAAGTTCTTCTCAAGAACAAAATAGTTGCAAAGTAAATGATGCGTTTTTTACGTGACAGATTGAGAAAATAGTGCACTAGCTTGGAAACATCAAGACATATCCTTCGTAAACACCTTATTTTCAAAGTCCCTCATTATTACAAATTTCATTCTCTTTTAAAATGTGCTCTTTTTAGTATAATTGATACAGTTTAATTCGAATTTGATATCTCATGAAATGACTCTCGTATTAATAAATTCAAGCTATATTAATTTTTTTAAAACATATTAATAAGATATCATGGATGATATTATTAGATCGATTTCACCTAACCAATTATCATTTTAATTGATTGGAATACTTATTTTATAAATAGTTGATGTTAGCATTTTAAGGGCTTATGTGAATACTAATTCTGATTTTATAGATAGTCGATCTTAATTTTTTGAGCTCATCTTCAATATCAAGATAGCTAATCAAATCTATATCTTTGTTTTGGGATAAATTTTACCTATTGCGTTTGAACTTATATACTTATAATAATATCGTCCTTAAACTTTAATCTGTAACATAAAACCCTTTAAATTTAAATTCTTATAATATTAAAGCCCAAATTACCTATTATAGGCTATTTTCCGATTTTCATCCTACGTGGCATGGATGACATGTTAAGAAAAATCCTTAAATCAAATTCTCTCTCCTCCACCTCATTAATATAATTTGACCAAAATTTAAAAAAAAAAACAAAACCCTTAACTTTATTCTCTCTCTCTCCTCTCTTTCGGAAGAATTATCTCTTTCGTAATAAAATCTCTCTTGGTTTAAAGATATTGCTTATGTTCGTTAATTCAATTCCTTCCTTTTTTGGGTTGTAATGGAATTTTCAAAACTAACTATAATTAAGCCTCTAATTTTCTCCAAAAAATGGCCAACACAAATCATAAAATTTTTTAAACCACACCAAAATGAACTAAAGCAAAATGAAATTAATTAAAATCTACAAGAAAAAGTAGAATGGGGATCAACTAGATTGAGATCCAAAAACATGCCAAATATCCATTAATAAACAAAAAAAGGCAAAAGCGATGGAGGAGAAGAAGGCAGTAAAGCTTTTATTGATTAGCGATATCTCAAATCTAGATCAAGAGAGATTTTATCCAAAGAATGAGAGAGTGTTCTTCTCCAATGGATGTTCTGCTGTGATACTTTCTATTTCTGCTTAAACGTTTATTATCAAACAAATATATTGATGTGATCCTTATCGGAGGGGAGATAGAGAAGTGAGTCTCAACCAAGCAAAGGGCTTTGAAGTAATTCTAAAGCATATCACAACGAGAGGTGGGTGAAGGGTTGGATTGGCGTTCGAGATCGCGATACTCCTTATGGATCTGAAGATCGTCTATAGAAGTATGTTCCTCGTATTCAGAGTAAACCATGGAGCTGTAGTTGTGGAGTAGATGGTAGAGATCGAAGGAGATGGTTTTCTTCTCAAGCAAGAATGATGCTGGTGGTGGCTGCAGCGGAGAGGATTGGGCGGCCATAGGTGTAGAATTTGATTACCAGATTTAGCGAATAAAGTTTCATGGATGCCAAGGAGAGAGATCGTTCTTTCTAGAGAGAAAAGGGAGAATAAAGATAAAAGTTATATGTATATATATATTTTATATTGGTCAAACTATATAAATGAGTTGGAGGGGAAAGAATTTGATTTAAGGGTCTTTCTTTACATGTCATAAATGCCATATGGGATGAAAACCGGGAAACAGACCATAATAGGTAATTTGGGTTTTAATGTTACAAAGATTTAAGTTTGAGGAATTTTATATTACAAATTAAAGTTTAGAAATGATATTGTTACAACTATATAAGTTTAGGGATGACCGGTGAAATTTACCCCTTTGTCTTGCCAAACAAAAATATTCTACCCTCGTATTGATAATCGTTGCTCTTTTCAACTAAAACCCCACCATGGTGAAGAAGTATTGACACATAAATCATCTTATGTTCATTCAAAACAACAAACGAATGGAAAAAAAGATCAAGCAAAGCATTTAGAATATATTGACGTTAATAAAATCTGTTTATTACATTAAGAGAAAAAATGCCACCATTTTCATATTCCAAAATGTCAAAAGTGAATGCACTTCAGAATAATACATATGGATCTAAAACTTCTGAAGACACATAAACCATCTTCTGTTTATTCACAACAACAAATGAATGAAAAAAAAGGTCAAGCAAAGCATTTAGAATAACATAAATTTCATGCAAAGATTCTGTTACTACACGAAAAGCATTTGGGTACCTTGAAGTACAATCCAACGATGCACACAACACTTAGACCACTTTTCCTTCTATCGTTTTCTTACTTTGCCTTTGAAAGACAAAAATGGACCAATGCCAAGAAAAATGGAAGTTTTTGTTGGAATTATTAGGGATTTAATATTATTAGTCGTAGGTTTAGCTTTAAAAGGAGATTGTTTTTAGGGTTTGGTCGATTTAGGGATAATTGAAAATTTTTCATTCTGTTTACGTGACTTCTTCGTGATACTGTGATGTGTCAATAAAATGGTATTACTGTTAGTATACTACGGTAAATTTGACAGTAGGATTTAATTAATTTTCGTATAAAAAAATAAAGTTTAATTAATAATTTTTTTAATATAGAAATTCAATTGCAAATTTAAAAAAAAAAATTAAAAGTTTTTTTAGCATTTATCCCATTAAAATAATAAACAGTTCTAATAATAGTTTTTATTTTATTTTTAAGATTTTACACATATTTCTCTAATATATATAATATTCAGCATCTACACTCTATAGAATTTACTCAATTTAGGTACGAATAAATTAAAAACGTCAAATTTATAAAATTAATATATTACTATTTGAAAAAGTAAAACTTATTTTAGAAAATATAATATTTAATATTTATTAATTTAAAGTTTGGCTATTATATTATTTTAAATATGATAATGTTGTGAATTAATTTTTTTTATAATTTAATATATATTATATAAATCTTTGTTATGGTATAAAAATTAATAATATGGATAAAAAATGTTTAATAATATGATATTTTTATCATTAAAAATATATTTACCTAACGAACAATTTCATTCAAATGGATCCGTCACTACAATAATATATTAATTTAATATTTTATGATACGAAGAGTTTTGTTTATTAAATTAAAAAAAATTATTATAAAGTGTTAATTCTATTGTTTTTTTTATTAATTTGTATTCACATAATATCTTTAATTCGATTCAGATTATTAAATTTGCTTTTTATTAATTATATATAAATTTTTTTTCTCATTATATATATGTGAATTAAACGACATCGTTTAAATGTAAAAAACCAAAACCTAATTGAAAATTTCTCTTTGCTCTTCAAATCTCCCGTACTTATTCTCCTCTGCAGCTTAAAGGCGAGCCCAAACTATCGAAGGTTTTGTCGAGAAGCAATCTCCAGCCGCCTGTTCTATACGGAAGAAACTTCAACTTGTAGGTCAGTGGCTTCACTACTCTTTGCGTTTCCTGCACCTGCAAGGAATTATTTTGGTGAATTTGAATAAATTTCATGATTATTTTCTACGGGTTTATTCTTATATATTTCTGCATCTGCATCTGCACAATTATTTTCTTGGGTTTCCCTGCATCTGCATCTGCTCTTTGATTCACCAGGTTATCAATCCCCTCACTCTCCACGCTGTCTATGGTGCGGAACCCATCATCAATTTGCCTTTTTTTTTTTATTTAATCTGGTAGTTATGTACATGGGTCCGATTATTTGTTTGATTTGTGGATTTTACTTGTTTCAGTACTAGTAGGTACTACGAGTCTATGATGATTCTTGATCCATTACAGTTAATAATTAAAGCATTATTGGTCTTTACCATTCTAAAATATCTCCAGCTTTCTATTGTCAAACATCAGAACTGTCAAGATATAATTATAATGAGTAATTATGCTTTTCAGAATTTATGCTGTTCTCAGGTGTGGTGTGTATATCTGTATGTGTTCCTAAAATCCAGAATGAGCACAATTTAAACTGGTGTTAGTTATCTTTATCCTGAGGTTATGTTGGTTCCAATGCATGTCATTGTTTGATTCAGGTTTGGCATGATCTACATTTTAAGTTAAAGATATGTTTCATTTATAATATCTGTAGAACAAGTAGATAAAAAGTGATTAGATGATATGTTAAGTTGCTGTGTCTCTGCTTTTTCTAGAATTTAAATTGCGGTGAACATTAAATGATATGAGATGGACGTAGTTTGAGCTCACCAGTTTCCCTTTCACTGTCTCTGACCTAACTGGTGCCACTTGTTCCTATCTTAGGTCACATCTCTTTACTGAAGTTAAAAAGAACGGTGACGTGTTAAATACATTATTTTATCCAGCGAGGCAAACACAACTCTACACTATGGGAAGGGCAAAAAGGGGCCCTAAATTTGCAGTAATGAAGAAGATAGTTACCTCTAAAGCAATTAAAAAGTGAGAACTGTTACTTTTATCTTTTCTTCTGTGCATTCAGCTATTTCTTCTAGCACTATGTTGATAGTGTTGTGTTATTGTATATGTAGCTACAAAGAAGAGGTTCTGAATCCAAATAAAAAAGATCTCCTCAAGGAAAAACTCCCTCGTAATGTGTAAGTCTTTCTATTTTATTTCATTGTCTTGGTTCTCTGTTCTCTTTTGGGATTTTTTGCAGTTAAATTTTTTTTTTTTTTTTAATAACAAATGTTTTATTTCACTTCACTGTGAATTAGGCCACAAGTTTCTTCTGCACTGTATTTCAAATACAATTCAGCATTGGGGCCACCATATAGGGTCTTGGTTGACACCAACTTTATCAATTTCTCCATCCAAAATAAAGTGAGTGGTTGTTGTTGTTCTTAATTCAATTGTACTCCATTTTGTGGTTGCATAGATGTAAAACTTTAAACATTGTGATTGTAATGTGAGAGAAATATCAAAAAGTTAATGTGAAATTGAATATCTTTGTAATGTTGAGCTATTTGTGGTATTTCATGCTTAAAAATATCTCTTTTAAATTTTGTCTCTTTTTGCAGTTGGATTTAGAGAAGGCAATGCTGGACTGCTTATATGCTAAATGTGAGTTTTGGAATGTCTGGTTCCCTTATATTCTGAACTTGCAACTTGTTCTTTACTTTTTATTCTATTGATGTCTCAATGTTGCCATGGTGGTTATTTCTTAAGCATTGGTTGTGGCTGAATTACCTGTTGCAAAATTTTGGTGCTTTCATTATATGTTTTCAGAAAAGAAAATGATAGACTGATTGTCAAAGTAATTTATAATAATGAGAATGAGAAATCATTCTTTTTCTGCTCTGCTTTTATTGATTTGCTCTTCTTCCTTTTGGATTTAAAGGTACACCTTATATCACTGATTGTGTTATGGCAGAACTTGAGAAGTTAGGTCAGAAATACCGTGTAGCTCTGAGGTATTTTCTCATATGGTTTAGTTACTTAAACATATATCTGGTGATATTGGCAAGTTTTGTTGACAAATTATTGCCATTCCCCAGTGAAAATTTATGCATTTTCAGGAAGTATTTGTGAAGTGTTCTTATTGGTCCTTTAATAGGATTGCTAAGGATCCACGTTTTGAGAGACTGCCCTGTATGCACGAAGGGACTTATGCTGATGACTGCATCGTTGATAGGGTTACTCGGGTATGGTTCTGTGCTATTATGTATTTGCTTTCTCTCATGCGTGAGTCATCACTTATAAATTTTTTCATCTAGGATTTATATCTGCAGAGTTGACTGCCATTCTGTAGGTTAGTTGAAGTATCAAACTGAGGACTTCAACAGTGTCTTTCCTTGCATTCTGTATCTTCTTTTCTGGAACTAGATAATTCTGTCATATATGGAAGTACCTATTTCATTTTTCCATCATGTCATGGGAGAGAGTCAACCTAGTAAAAGAGGGAAGTCACATGCATCTAATATTAGCTCAAATTACAGAATCTCAAATAAGAGAAATCCAATTAAACCACCTTAACTTCAACTTTTTTTGTTAGTTTTGACGATATCATTCAGGCCTCTGCTCTTATTACATTATTAAGAAATGTATGTTACTAATACATGATAATGCCTTTTATCTTTTATCAATAAGTGTATGCCTGCTCATGTGAATTAAATGAAGCATTGTTACTTGGAACAGCATAAATGCTACATTGTTGCTACATGCGATCGTGATCTGAAGCGAAGGATACGCAAGGTACATTCAGTAATAAGATATTCAATGTATTGAAATAAAAATTGAGTTCGCTTAAGTTTCTGATACAAGGTCCTTTGTTTACTTCCAGATACCTGGTGTGCCAATTATGTACATTACTCAACACAAATATTCAATCGAGCGGATGCCAGAAGCAACAATAGGTGGAGGTAAGCTTTTAGCTGTGAAACATAGTGTTGTTAGTAGTAGTGTCAATATGAAAATGTTTCTATTGGACATATTTAGATTATGTTTTCTCTTATAATGACTTGAGGTACAAAATCACCGTTAATTGACAAATAGTTTGATGAGTAGTAGTTGGTATATGAAATGGGGAATTCTAGAGCATTTTCTAACTCACCTGTGTGTTTTTGTTGCAGCTCCAAGATTTTGAGGCATCTTGCAAGAGTGGGAAGATATATGGTTGTATCATGATCTCATCTATTTTGCCAGGATCTGTCTCTTGTATCTGTTTTTCCGTCCAATGTTAGGGAATGTCCTGTAGGATGTTTAGTTCGTGTCATGAGCCGAGTCTGATTTCTTTTATGAAAAGATAGTAATAGAAATTGTGCTATAATTATTAAAATTTTGTAGCAAATGTTATATTCACTTTCGTGCCATAAACCTGAGAAGGGCCTCGTGAGGGAGAAAAGCTCAAATGGAATCGCCTGTTGACTGTTGTGTGCGTGTTCCCATTTCATTTTGCTTTTGAGAGAAGCATTTTCTCCATGCAGTATCCTAGGCTTCACTAGAAACTTTATTCTTTTTTATTTTAATTAAAAATTTATTTTTTTTTATAAAAGAAAAATATTAACTTCAATTTAAATATATGCAAAGTGAAAGTTATATTGAAAGATGAAAACTAATAAATTATAAACATAAATTTCATTGTTTTAGTATAATATAATTTAAATATAAAAAATTTAATTATTCTTTATATAATTTATATTCGTTATAATTCAATTGAAATTTATTCTTAATTCGTAGGCTTTCTTAAGAATTATAAATTTTAATTTCCATTAAAAAATTTATATATGTGATTTAAAAAAAAATCAAATGATGGATTATTTGTTGAAGTGCAGTTACTCAATTTTTGTACCAAAAGGTGATTTTACCCTTATTTTAAGGGTCTTTCGTATTTCGATTCGATAAAATAATGGGGAGGTAAATCACGGTGGCCTAGCGATACGCAAGTGAGAAGCCGAAAACTCAGTACGCACAAGGGGTCTATCTACATAGGTGAAACTCCTATTCTACCACTGCTGAAATTCAAATTCATGACCATTGTACTAAATTACCACTTACTTATCATTAAGTTAAACCCGTGCGGACTGCAGTCACTCAACCTTAAGCGGATTGTACAAGCATACTAATGACCGAAGTATGTTGCTACTAAATAAAAGTGAATTTATTTTTCAAGTCTTCAAAATTTTTAAAAATTTATTATTTTATTTTATTTCAATTAATATATTAATATAGTTTATAAATTTAAATTTATAGTAAAAATTATTAAACTTCTTTAATTCTTTTAATTTTAAATATATATATATATATATTATTTAATTTTTATAACTTTAAACATTTAGCATTTTTATTATAAGATTAATATAAATTGAATAATTAAAATTTTTAATAGAAAAATAAAAGAATTTTATTTTATTAAAATATAAATATTTTAAGTAAATTATTTTCAAATAAAAAATAAATTAATAAATTTACTCATAATAAATTTTCTTTAAAAAAAACGATAATACTATGAAAACCTTTTTCAATCTTATTAGTTTTGGGAAAAAGAAATTTTTTTAATAGATATTTAAAAATAAAACTTAAAAAATAAAAACAGAGTAAATAAATTTTTTTTGGGATATTCAGATTCTGTGGAATTATTTTCACCAAACAAGCTGTTTAGTTGGCTGAAAACTGAAACGAAACGCTTCGGCTACCGGAACTCTTTCCCTTCGGCCACTGTAACTGAAACTCCGGCCACCTATATGGCCACCGCCACTTCGCCAGTATCTTTCTTAATTGGCCAGAAGCCACTTCCAACATCAGTTTCGTTCTCTTCAAAATCACGCTGCAGGCAAGCATTTCTCCGATCTATTTATTATTTCAAGTTTCGACGATCAACTCTTCACTTCCGTTACTAATTCGATTGATTTTTCCTCGTAGGAAATTGAGTTTCAAGAGATTTCATCAATCTCACACAGTCTTTTGCGATTATTCTTGCTTCGAAGTCTGTTTCATGTTTCGATTTGATGATTAGCTGCTTGATTTTATTCTTCTTCTGTTTTTTTCCCAACATTTAATTTGAGTATCATTAGGTTACTACTAAGACCATATTATCTCTTAATCTAAGGTTAGGGACGTTAGCTATAGGCCTCCCGGAACCCAGCTCAACCTTTTAAATGGAGTTAGTTTTTCTCTTCCTGAGAAGAGGTACTTGCTGCCTTTCTAATATAATTGTTGATTATTAGAAGAAAGCATGTGTTTCATTGCTTCTTTTTTTTTGGGTTATTTTTTCAGTTTTGGATTGATTTTTGGACAGAGTGGGAGCGGAAAAACTACTCTCTTGCAGGTCTGCTGCTTTATGTTTCATGATTGATATTGTGGAGATGTTTGCTGTTAGTGTTACTTCTATCACTTTTGGAAATCTTAATTTGTCATGTTCCTTCTGGCAGCTTCTCGCAGGGCTAACTGAACCAACATCAGGTTCCATTTGCATTCAAAGATATGGGATTCATGGCAATCCATATCAATCTTCTGAGCCACTACCTCCAGAAAAAGTTGGTATAGTTTTTCAGTTTCCTGAGAGGTATCCTAAAATAATCTCAATCACTAGCTTAGAGCCATTTTTTAGGTTCAAACATGCTTTTGGGAAGAACCTTTTAGGTTCTTTGGGGGAAGTGGTTTGGAACTGATTTTAGTTGTTTTGGAGTTCTTATGACTAAAAATGTTAAAATTGAAAAACGATTTTTAGTGGCCTCTGATCAACATATTGAAGGAGTTGATTTTTCTTGACAACAGCTTGAACGATAGTGCCAAATTGACCCTTAATAACCATATCCATTAGTTTTTGAATTTGTAAACTAGGTTGGTCTGTTTGCTGCTCTACCGAAGTAAAATGTTTGAATTTGTAAGCTTTTCTGCCGGGTGTCAATTTATTATTATTGTTAATGTAATCTTTTTTATAATTGAGATTGAGAGAGATTCGTGCACATATTCAGCCTTATATGTTTTATAGTCCAGTTTTATTTTGTGGGTACTCTTATTTCTGGTTATTTAGTTATAAAATAATGTAGGAATAGGATGGACCAAGTCACATTCGGGGTTTATTATTTTCTTACATATATGGTATATGAGAACATTATTCCCTTGGTGGAAGAGGGTTTGAGCTTAGAAGTTCTTTAATGAGTATGATCTCCAAGCCTACTATATAAATGTGCTCTGTTTCTCTAGGTTTTCATGGTTTAAGCTTCTAAGAATGTTTTCTTGCTAGTTAGGTATTTTATAGCAGATACTATACTCAATGAAGTTATATTTGGATGGCCAAGGCTGAAGGGCAGCCTTCAATTGAAGAAGCATCTTGCTTTGAATCTTCAGAAAGCTATTACTTGGGTACAGGCACTGTTTTCAATAAACCAATGCTTTTGACTTCTCTTCCTCCTCTTAATTCTTGTATGCTTCTGTGTGTGAGTGCATTAAGTTCTGGTTGGTACAATACATAGCACCTACAATTCTAATATAATTTTTTTTTCTTATTTTAATTCTTAACCTCAGGTTGGGTTAGATGGCATCTCTCTGGAAAAAGATCCTCACTCCCTTAGTGGTGGCTACAAACGTAGGCTTGCTTTGGCAATCCAATTAGTAAGAGACCACACGTTAGTAAATAATATAATTCATTTATCACAGGCTTCAATCAAATTTCATAATATATGATATTGTTATGACTGTTCTTTCTTATCACTTGACTTGTTTGATGAATGTCATTGAATTTTGATGCTCAGGTACAAGTTCCTGATCTGTTGATTTTGGATGAACCTCTTGCTGGTCTTGGTATGAGTCTCTTCTATTTCTTTTTGGTTCCTAATTCATGCTTTTGTAATTGATGGTTTGTGAAGGAATTGGATAGAAGTTAATATAGTCAAGCACGAGACCTGTGATTTTCCGCACCTTTGTTTGCTCAAGTGCTAGAACGATTTTAGCTGTCAATACTTGATTTGTGCTTGGGCTCTACCTGAAATCATAGCCAAAAGAATTTAAAAAAAAAAAAAATTCCGACCACTTTATAACCCTAAGCACCATTAATTTGACTCTTGAACACTCCTTTCAAAAGGGGAGAGATGGCACCTAGGTAAAAAGGCTGGTGGAGCAACCCTTCTACTTAGTTCAGAATACTTCAAATTTAAGTCGAGCCTGTTGTGTGCAAATTCTAAAAACTTAGTAAGGTGACTGTTCAATTAACATTATTTTTCTTGAGATTTTAAGAACAGGTTTGTGCTCCTTTAGGCTTCAATACATTGTTTAGCTTTTTTTATTTGGAATTATCTTTTCCAAAATGTTGAAGTTGTTATATTTACATTGTTCCTGGATCAGATTGGAAGGCTAGAGCTGATGTCATAAATCTTTTAAAGCAGCTGAAGAAAGAATTAACAATTCTTGTTGTCAGTCATGACCTCAAGTAAGTATGCATGTGACTACACACACACACACACACAAAACTTAAGTTTTTTTTTTTTTTTTTATTTTTCCATCGTAAATTCTCTCTCTTTGGCTGTTAACATGCTGCTTTTTTCCCCTTTCTCTATGCTCCATTTTTGCTAACTTAAATTATCAACTATATTTTTGTGATATTGTTGAATGCAATGACTTGGACAGTTGGACTCCCCCAACCAATCTGTATTTTATTGTTTTGTAGTTGAAACTGATATTTTGAAGCCAAGATTGATTTCATTTAAGAGTTCCACAAACACACACATTGAACCTTAAACTGTTATACTCATAAGGCACCAAACATTATCGCTTTTCTTTTTGGTAAGATGCATATGGTACTTTTCCTTATTGAGCTTTCTTGTCTATCCCAGAGAGCTAGAAGCTCTAGTTGATCATTCTTGGAGGATGGAAATGGGTGGATTTCTCAAGGAAGAGCTGCTTCCCAAATAACATGGTAGTCTCTGTTGGTTATCAACATCAGGGCCTACAAGGTTTGACTTTGATGATCTAGTTCTTAGGTTTATTTACTATACTGAAACTGGAATTGTTAGGAATAACAGATCCAGGAAAGAGAAATAAAACTGAAAGATATGTCTGGCTTAATATGATCCTGATTCCTTACCGTGTTTATTTATTGGTATGAATACTAGGTGTAGAGTCAATCTCTGTGTGCTACACCCTTTTCAGCCCACGTGATTCTGAAAGTACAACAAGGAGAACAAAGAGATCAAGAGAAAAACAAAATTCTCTAAACTTTATTAATTCTCAGTTGTCAATAATAACATAATAAAATATGTGAACATGTAGTCCACAGCCCTATTTTATGAAGTTTTGTGAACTGATCACATTAGAATTGGGAACTCTTATTCAATTCTAATTAGGAATCACAAATCAAGTATACTACCAACTTCTAAATAGAATAAAAATATAATTTTCTATGTTTTTTTTCCCTAAAATTAGTTCTAATAGTCCTAAACTCATTAGCATTCCCTACATCATTTAATCTTGTCCATACCTCCATTTTCCTGTTCTTTCACAACTTGTTAGAATCTTGTGAAGTATTGGTTGCAGTATTAATAGCCTAAATTTTTTATTTTTGGTCAACACCAAGCTTTTGAAACTGTAAAGATATGTAAAAACACATACCTATGACATTTATGCATTAGATTAGGAAAATAGATAGTTTCATGTATACGTTATTTTCTATTTTAGATTTTGTGATTCAGTATTTCTACCCATGTAGGCTTGAGGAAATAATTAAGCAACTAATAATTCCACACACACATGCACACACCAAAACAAAAACTTAGGCCAGATCAACAATTTTTACCATTTGGGCAAACACTTGATCTGGTTGTGATTGCAAAATGCTGAGCTAATTTGATGGGGAAGTTTTTAGCACAATTTGACAAGTTTTGATGTATGATAGTGAGTTTTGGGTAGTGAAAAAGCAAAGCATGCTATCAATGTGGCAAAAAAGAGAATGTCAAGATACATGTGCAAGAATACATGGAGGGATTCATTAAATATTGTGTTCATTTGCAGAAATGTTCATTTGCAGTAAGGCATAATTAGTACTTATTTGAGGAAAAAAAAGGGGGAGATATAAGACCAGTTACCAGATTCTCTCAACCCCCCTGGAACCGTGATCTAGGTGCTCCGTACTGAAACACAATACTTTTGCATCCCAAATCACTAGGGGACTCAATTCGAGTCCCCCAAATAGAATTTCCAATTAGGAATGAAAAGGTTGAAGTAAGGAAGGAAGAAGGAAAGATCAATAAATATGCAAGTGTGTAATAGTATTCAGGCACAAGAAGAAGAAGAGTGGGAGGAAAAAGGCTACAGTAAAAGAAGAATAAAAAGAAGAGAGCACATTTTGAAAAACTTAAATTTAGTAAATTTAAATATTAATGGCATAGGTAGCAAGTTGAACTTGAGAGTGTAAATGACTATTTTATTAATTAAAAATCAAATTTCTAGAAAATATAAATATTATCAACTATTAGTCACATATTTAATTATTTTAAGTTTACATTATTACGTGCCTGAATTAAATTGGCATACCAACTAAATGTACCTCAAATTGAATTAGCATACCAGTTAAGTCTACCCTTACATATACTATAGGTCATTAATTGGCATACCACGTACCACGTACCTGTACCTGTACCACAACTAAAGGGTACCATGATCCAGTTAACTATGTTTAAGACTTCTTGCAATTATGCATTGGAGACCACCAAATGCACTAGTATAGAAGGTTGTGCACATTAAAGTAGTAGGAGAGAAGGAAAGGAGAGGAATGTTGTTATAACAGTAATGAGAGAATAGAAGCTGTGAGAATATAGGATGATATGTTGTATAAATAGTGAACATACTTACTGATTTCAGTAGAAAAGAATTCAATAATACAACGATTCCTTTTCTCTCCCTATTCTCTCATCCCTATTATGTTTTTGTTTTTGTTTCTCTTCTCATCCCAATTCTTTCTACTTGTCTGTTTTCTCAATTCTCTCCTCTAATCTAAAATTTTGTTCTTAGTCCCTATACATGACAAATTGGTATTAGAGCTGTTAGATCAGCGGGCAACTATTGGGAACTGCTTCCTTGGAGTTGCATCAGTGGCAGATCAATAGTAGTCTTCCAAAACTAGGTTTCTTCCGTTCTTCTTTCTCTTCCTTTGTTCCTTCCTTCTTTCTTTAAATTCTCTCTATCTTTCCCTTCTTCTTTGTCTTTCTTGAAATTCTTTTTCTAAACTCTCTATCTTCCCCTTCTTCGTTTTCTTCTGTCTTGCAATACTCTCTCTAAACTATCTATCTTTCCCTTCTTTCTTGTTCTCCTTCTTCCTTGAAACTCTCTACTTCTTCTTCCTTTTCTTTTCCCACAAAATTCATCTTTCTTGATGTCTTTTCTAAGAACAATGTCTCTATTCTTTTCTTTCTTGAAATTCTTGAAACCTTTTTCTAGTCCATCACAGTTTTTTTTCCTTTAGCTGAGGGTGTCTTAACAAAAATATGAGGTTGGTATTTTGGTAGGACCAATTATGTTGTATGCTGACTGAATAGTTTGTTGAGAAATCAATAACAGATTGTATTCTTCCATTATTTTTTTATTATGGAAGACATATTGGGAACAAAAACTGCTGGAATTTGAAAAAGCTGTTGGTGAAGCTATTGACAGGGCTTTTAAAAGATTAGAGGATAGTCGGAATAAAGAACAAGATAAATTGGGATCATCTCAAGAGAAAATGGGGAAATTGGAAGGTTCAGTTCAAAGAAATATGAAAAATGTTATAATAGATTCCAATAAAGAAATAATTGATGCACAAACGTTGAACTTAGATGAGGAGCAAGTGAAAGTTCATGTTCCGCTCGCTACTGCTACTGTCAAAGGGAATTCGGAAGTGACCTGCAGCCAAGAGATAGATGTTAAGGCTCCCATTTGCAGCCAAGACACGGATATTAAGGCTCATATCCCTAACCTGAAGATTTTCAGTTGTAATATCCTAGAGAAACAACCCAAGATGATTTTCAATGGTGGTAAGATAGATGAAGTGTCCCTTGAATTGATGAACTCAGCCAGTGAACAGATATATGTGATCTCTATCCCTGATGATGTGCTCAAAGCTGCCCAAGTTTTACTTACTTTGGGGCTTTACTTTTGCTACTTAAGATTCTCTACAAATTCGAGGTATAAGTTGGATGGCTCAATGGTAATCAAGGATTATGAATAAATCTATTTTGAGTTTCATTGCTATGAGTTGGAGTGACTTTCCACTAAGATTGCACTTCTCAAAGAGGATGAATATGAGAAATGGCAGAGAAGCAAAATGAAATTAAAATTTTGTTATTGGAAGGAGAAGGTATGACGAGGGATCGTTGTAAAGAATACTTGCAGAACATTTCCAGCACACCCACATTTCAATTCGAAGGGAAATCAGTTAAGATAAAAGGATGCACAGATTAAGTCCTAGCATTTAAGTGCAACTTCTACCTTAGCATTCTAGATATTTGCACAAAAGATCTTCTTCAATTCGTGGATTATATTTTCACATTGATTCTTGAGGACAAGAATGATCTTAAGAAGTGGGGATTATTATTATAATAATAAGAGAATAAGAGTTGTGAGAATATAGGATGATATGTTGTAAAAATAGGGAGCATTGTAATTGATTTCAGTAGAAAACAATTTAATAATACAATGATTCCTTCTCTCTCTCAATTTTGTTTCTCATACCCTTTTTTCTCTATATTCTCTCATCCCTATTCTGCTTTTGTCTCTCTTCTCATCTCAATTCTTTCTACTTCTCATATCAATTCTTTCTCTTCTCATCTAAAATTCTGTTCTTATTCCATATACATGACAAATGCCTAAGATATTGTGAAGGGAAGTCGTAACAAAGGATTTAGTGGATTTGCATCTTCCTTGAGATGTAATCCTAGGAAACTTATATAGCTAAAATCCAATTAGTTTGAGATTAAGGCTTATTTGAGTTGAGTTTTGTTTTAATTGGGATAGAGCTAGATCTTCATATAATGATCTTGACTGTTCTAGATCCTTGTGCTATAATCCTTGTTCTGCCCCTAATATTGATCTTGATATTTGCATGTTCAGATAAATAGAATCCTGAGAAACCAAATGATACATAGAAAATAGTCCAACTCATATTTAATAAAAGGAACATTACATGACACGAAGCATACATACTTTTATTTTATACAAGGATATAGTATGATGCCTTACTCTCTTTCTGTATTCTTGAGTCATCACAACTAAATCACTCACCAATACATAAGAAAGTAGATGATATCCATCAAACACCACTTAAATTTGTTGTTGCACCTCCACTACAGCTCTAGCACCAAGTCTACAGTCCAATAATAGGAAGGAGTTAGATACATCCATCTACAAGCATAATCATCTATACTGCATTTGACGATGACAAGATGGTCAACATGGTATTGTATTTAAATAAACTTTTTGTATGCAGTATGTCATTGCATACATGGAATATAGCATGGAATGATTATGGATTTCTTTGAAATTTGGTTTGTGTATGCAGTTTAGTTATCCTAACATTTGAATTTTGGCCTGAAGACTGATATCGAGGACACATGTGCA
The DNA here is from genome assembly GCA_948266635.1 of Cnidoscolus chayamansa. NCBI lineage: Eukaryota > Viridiplantae > Streptophyta > Magnoliopsida > Malpighiales > Euphorbiaceae > Cnidoscolus > Cnidoscolus chayamansa. The sequence continues at coordinate 33,227 of CAOGCB010130376.1, forward strand.
AGGGTCTTAACATTTCTTTCCTTTTTGCCACTAAAATGTTGATCAACGTATTATGTTCCTCAATTTTTTTTTCTTTTTTAAGAAAAAAGTTTATTTTGAGTGAAAATGTTGCTGAGGAAGTTATGTGAGTAACTGGAATACCAGAAAATGGTTAATGTGTAAGAACTATGATGTTAATGGTTTGATGAAGAAAGATAGGTAGGATTACATTTTGAATATACTAGGACAATCTATTATCTATTCTTTTGCAATTCTTCAAATTTATTGCCAATAGATAAATACATGTTTCTATATAGTTGTTGCATGCCAGCCTCATCTAGTTGGTGCTCAAGCTTAATTGAGTTGACATTAGTTAGTTCATTGATGGAAGTGGCAATACTATGGTATTGACTAGTTGACATTAGTCCTGAAGTTTTTTTTCCTTTTTTCCCCTAAAAATAGTGTTTGTACTTTGATGTTAGAAGTTAACATTAGTTAGTTCATTGATGGAAGTGGCAATACTATGGTATTGACCAGTTGACATTAGTCCTGAAGCTTTTTTCCTTTTTCCCCCTAAAAATAGTGTTTGTACTTTGATGTTAGAATAAATACATGAATGTTATTTTCCGGTGGATGCATTCTTCAGGCTCAATAGTCCAGTTTTGCTTGTTTTACTTATTAGAGCTATTTCATAGTAATTAACTAAATATATAATTCCTTCCTTCAGCATCCGCCACAATATTATTTCTAAGTGCTGTGATATGTTGACAGTTATTTTAAATAAAGTTCCTTAATAAATCAGACCGATGTTGACTACTTGACACACTGCTAATGAATTTGTTATTCTGAATCTCATCGTATATATTGGATGAAAAATTGTGTTTATCTTGATGTGTTTTTCATTGTTAAATGGTTGACATGTTGCCTTACTCAGGAATCTATTATTAACACAAGCTAAATGTGCATGTATTTGAAAGGTTGAGATGTATTGATACTCACAGTCTGCATCTGTTTTGATCCAATATTCCCCATTTCCACTTGAGTTACTTCCACTTAGACCATCCTGGGATAATTTCAAGTGGTTCTTGTCGCGTTGTTTCCCTTCCATTGACTTGCATCCTGGAAGGAAGTTTCTGCAGTCTTCACCCCAGTCCACCAGGTCTTCATTGTGATGCATGTTCTTCTTAATGTGCTCTTTATGGGACTTATTGAACTCTTTTTCATTAGAATTTTCAGGATGGACTTTTCTGTGTAACATTCTCATTACCTGCATGCCAAAGTTGAAGAAAATCAGAACTCTAGTGGAAAACACATCACATAATTTATTTTGTACAGAACTGAAGGTTCCTGCTCTATTTCAAAGTCCCATATAATGGATCATGGAGAATTTATTTTTATAGAGGTGGATTTTGAGGTCTAGTGGAGTATTTTGTTAAATGTTAAATACACATTAGATGGTATATTGGTGATCATAAGAACAATGGTGAAAAGAGTAGTTTGTAATTTAAGATAATAGACGATATAGTATAAACAATGTTCTTCAACAGGTTATCATGTATGCAGCAATTGTGTCTTTCTCTTGTAAATCCTTGGGTTAATAGGAAAACGAAAACATAATCTGCACCATCCTAATTCATCTTTGGAAACCAACTGGCCAGATATTCTGTTAGCATATTCAACTACATATAGCAATAATGATCGCAGGGTTATAGATAGAATCAGTGGACCTATTCTCTTATCATGTTTCTAAGAAATCTAGAGATGCGAAAGTCACACCTTATTAAGCTTTTTCTTGGTTGAAACAGAATTGGCAGCATCATTACTGGAAGGAGGAGCAGGATTTCTTGAAGCATGAAATTTTCCAAGTATCTTTCTGATGAGGTGTTTAGCAGATTTATGTGCTTGCTTGGCATGCATCTGTCCTTTCCCTTCAGTTCCTGTAGAATTTTCATCTGCAATCTTTGTCCTACCAAACATCTCCCCTAGTGATGCTTTTTCCTTCTTCAATTCAACTGTTGTTTCTTTCAGTTCTGTTGATGAGCCCAATAGATATCCTTGAAGTGGATATAGTGCAGTGCTTCCATAATCATCAGCATTGCCTCCCTCCGATTGCATGCCGCTGAGTGTAATAGTGCTTACGTAACTGCTCCTCGCCAGTGATTCATTGCAACCTTCTTCTTCAGCATCAATAAACTTTTCTATTTCATCGTTGATGAGCTTCAAGTCATTCTCTGTCACCTCTAATTGTTCATGTGCTATGTTCTCCACAGACATGGGAAATGATGGTGTTGCTGGCTCACTGTTGGCTTTGTTTGAACCGAGAGTTCCAATTGCAAGAAAGCCATGAAAAAGCTCAGGCATGGCATCAGATGTTTCATCTTTGTAACTACCCTCTGCTCTCTTTGCTTCAACTTCAGATAAAGCATCATCACATGCCTCATGTCTGGAGACAAATCTTGGTCTTATATGGGAGACTTTCTCATCAAGGGGTGACTTTGCTGAAAGGCAAGTGCAATAGTTCCCTGAGGGCAGAGTATAGAGAAGAATTAAGACAATATGGAAGCAAACAGTTGATTGGAGTGTTTTAAGCAGACAATAACTAACATTCACTGTCACTTGATTTCTACCTGTACTAAATGAATGGGTTACCATTGTAGCTACTCAGCAACTCTCAGATGAATGAACATAGTCGGTTAGAGAATCATTTATTTGGAGAACAAAGTGGTAGTACTGTTACATGACATGTATTTAAATTACAAGGTGGATGCTATATATGTTCTGATCTACCTATTTCTAGATATCTCACTGAAAATGGAGGTCCAGTTACACTGTGATTCTCAAGTTCGCTTATGTTGGAAAATCTGAAAAAGGTCAGATGCCAACACTTAAACTTGAGCTATTCTCTCTCTATCTCTCTCTCTCCTTTTATTTTATTTTTCGCTCAGCTGCAAAAAACTAGACAAATGAGAAGATTTGACAGAAAAAATATGTCTGGAAATTAATTCATCACAGGTACCAGCTGGTCTTGTGTCCACCGGATATCAGTGGTCTCACTGTCTCAGCCAGCCTTGGTGGTTAGGACTTCTCTTTTTTACTATAGTGGATTAACCTATTTATGTGATCATATCCATATAAGTTGTAATCGATGCTTTCTAGGGAAGTGTGTGCAGGTTCATCGATCTAGAAGAAGAAGAAGAAGAATGAAGAGAGTTGGAATACCTATTGTAAAATCCTTGAATGGCTCAATGCTTCTGTGCCGTATTTTATTGTGCATCCAACCTAGTAACTGCAAAAATGAAATAGTCAAGATGAAGACAAATGATCATTTAACATCTGTGCTTTTCTGAATTTAGTAGAGTATGGAGATGGACTCACCCTCATTTTGATCTCTCTCTTAAAATATGATGTTAGATTGCCTTAGTTGTCGCAAGGGCTATTTGAAGATAGATTTAGATATGCAACGAAAACAGGCTTAAAAAGAAGATAATAAGATCACCAAAGAGCATAAGAATGGGAGTCTTTTAATCATGGTTGCTCAATGAGTTCGAAATCAGTGGGTGCTAGAAGGGTCTGATTTGGCTGCTGTTAGACAGAAACATTTAGATAGGAACAAGCTTTTAGTTGGTTGTTCTTTGTCAAGATCAAATCAAGTAGAAGAATTGGGGAGTAGTTAGGAGACCTCAAGTTGGGATGACAAGTTTGCCATGCATGCTTGAGGTGTTTGTATGGATACATTAATGGATGTTCATCATCAGTTAATAGTTGATCAAAATAGGTGTAATATGTTGTTACTGCTGCATGTATTGTGTTTCCCATACATTATTTAATATGTGCATGTGAATGCACATCACCAGATTTTTGTTTTTTGATGGACATACAATAAGTGAGGATGGACATATGAATAGAATCAAATCTTCATAAAGATTAACACTATAAAAAATAAATTTGTGAAATGGAAAAGGGCACAGTGCTTGTAGGACCTAAAAAAATGCTGTAGGTCATAAGTGTTGACAGCTTTGCCTTATAATTGTTGTGGGTCAAAAAGTGCTTACACTGAGTTTCTTAGCACTTCAGGAAGTGCTTCTGGTGAGATATTTCTTGTGCACCAGTATCACTGGTTATTGCATGCATTGATCTTTGAGAATTGGACTCTGCCATTGTGATATTCTCCTATTGATATTATTTTAAACATGGTTATCATCAATACCCTGTCCTAAAACCACCCTTCTCTTGTTATTTTTCATTATATATTTGTGCTAAGTTTTTCATTTTGAAATACTGTGATATTTTTTGTTGCTAATAATGTGGCCTGTTTTGCTTCCTCACAGGTAGTTCAGGCCGGCTACAGGCTGATTCCAATGTTTGGAGAGAATGAACCTGAACTGGACCACAGAGTGCTGATTCAATCCTGACGATTTTGGTTTGATTTGATTGAGTCAATTCAATGATTAATTTTTTTTAATAGAAAACCGATTTGAATCCAGGAAGACCAGTTTCTATCCATTAAGAGTCCTGAGGGAGGAGAACTTAGCCCAGTCCTTAATCATCTGATACGATTCGAACTCTTTAACTTTTTGAGGCCAACTTGGAACTAAAAGCCATAGATTAACCCTTTCTTCAAGGGTCCAGGACAGGGGCTACATTTTTCCTTTTCTTACCTTGATCGCCTTTTGCCCCTTCTATTCGAAGGACACTCATTCTTTACACAAATTGACACTCCACAACGCAATGTACCAAAAACCTGGAGCTGTATTTGCTCGCGGTACTTGTCATGGAATGGACCAAATTGATGCAGGCCTGATCATGATACTGCAGGTAGAATTTCATATTGATCCATTGTCTTTTTCCTTTGAAACATTATTAAGGTGCCGAAGTAGGCAGATTTTCTGGAACTGATATGTTTGCATGCTCCACAAACGGCTACTTTGCTGTAAGCTAAAGAGCCGAAAGAGGTTGAAAATTTGTTGACAGAATCCGCTGTGCATTATTCAATTATGGATGACTTTATTCCATGTGGGTTTGACATTGTGACGTGGGGTCTCTATTATAATATTGAAAAGTGGATATGAAAATGCACTTTTGAATTATAATAGCAAATTTTTATTTGCACAGAAATATGAAAATATATATTTCATATTTTGGAGGCTTGTGATCCTGTTTTTGACAGAATGATATCTTGAACAGTCCTCTGTTAACATGGCTGTATATAGATATTATTTCCATTAGAAATTGTTGCTCATTTTTTTTGTACATTTTCATACTATTTGTGAAATTTAAGATATTTAAAAGAAATTATGTTATTCGCATTATCATGTCAGCAAAATTAGCAGTGTTCATGCATTTATTTTTGAAGTGCAATCAAAGTAAAATGTAGGTATTATTTTGCCAAAATTTGCATCAGATTTGATTGGGTATTCTCCTTTTATTTATGTGTATTTGTTGTTGGTGTTACCAAGCTATAGTAACGGATTAAATTGGAGAGAGCGAGAGTTTATGCTAGAGAATTTTTGATGTAGAAGTAGAGAGAAAATTCTTGTGTTTCAGCATTTGTAGTCGAAATGACTTACAAATAGTGTCCTCAATGAAGTGAACAGATTTTTACTGTTAAAAAAGCTAAAAGTGTCTGATCAATTAATGTAGAATATGAATGATTGACATGATAAACATGATTTATCTTATCCTTCTGGCTTAGCTGTAATGCTTGCTTCCTTTTCTCTTTCTTATCTTCCCTTCCCTTTGTGTTTAATTGTTTGGTATCAAGTCTCCCGTCTCAATTCCAATAATACCAAAACCAAGTGGAATTTTCTCTACCTTACAAGTCATGCTAAATATTGTTAATTTCGCATTAAGCTATTGAATATTTGAATTAAATGTATAATAATTAAATATAAACAATAAAAAGCTTGAATTTTAGGTGGCGCAATAATAACATTTTTTAAATGAAAATTGAAATATAAAATCTCTTTGACTAAAACTATTATAATAATAAAGGCTTTTTTACCTCTTGTAGTTGGTTAATACGTCATATGTTGATGTGATATTATTCATATTGTAAAAAAAAATGTTGCAACTTTTAATGGTTGTAATATGAATGTCTTTTAATTTGTAGCATAATTGTCTAACAACTATCATTAACCAAATTTATTATATATATTAACACTATCTTAAGAAAGACCATTTTCATAAACAAGAAGTTTGGAAATGAATTAAAACTCAACCATTATTTTGTTGCACAACAAATAAAGCAAGCACCAAAAAAGATCTACTTCCATATGTTTACAATTTTTTTTCATCTTCACTTTTTCTTCATCTCTTTCTTGATGTATTCTTCTTACACGATTCAACAAATCAACAATTACTTCATATAGAAGAAACTTTGAATCAACCCAATTAAAATTATTGCATCAATCTCCTCTCTCATATCACTACTACATAATGGGATTCTATTTGATGATATCTTTCTATTTGACATTTTGAGTGAACTATACCAAAGAAGAAAATTGAGAGAAAAAAATTGGATAGAGCAAAACTATGAAAACAAGAATAGAGGAGAGGGGAAGAAGAAAGCAAAAATACTTGAAGAAAATAAAAGAAAAGAATTTGATGTTAAAAAGCACAGGAACAAGAAAAGAGAGGAAAGAGAAAATAAAAGGTTGATTTAATATGATTTATTTATTTTTTCTGCCTGTGAATAATATTACTTTAATTTACAATGACTGTCATATAAATAATAGTTTATAATTGAAGAAATTTTATATTTAAATTTTTATTTAAGATACGGTACTATTTTATAATTTAAAATTGATAAATTATGAAATTTACAGCCGCGTGATTATATCTAATTAAAAAGTTTGAAATAATTAGTTGATAATTCTGCTATTATTTTACATCAAGTAATACAGATACATGAATGAAGATAAAACAAGTGGCATATATTAATGAGTTGAGATTGTGCCAAGACTATAAATCTAAACCACAATGGCAATGGAGACAAGGATGGCCAAATGTATGGAGAAACCCAGCTAGCAACAGTATGAAAATAGGTGTAGATGTTGAAGGATCGTCATTTTGAGCTACCCAACAAGCAACTCCAAAACATATGAACTTTACCACTTCTGGAATCACTCCACTGTTTAGCCATGCAACCGACACAAACATTAAATCCCAAAGGTTGCAACCCTTGTGGGTCATGTGATGAGTCACTAGATCCTATCGACATGATCACATCATATCAGCCACCATGTGAATTCCACGTGCAACTTTCTCATTGCTATGTTTTCTTTTCATCATTTCTTATTGGCACACGAGTTCAAATCCTTCGTGTCTCTGTGTTTCTCCAATCTCATCACTCGTCACCTAATAAAGGGATGTTGGGTACATCATGAATCACTTCCACTTTGCTTTCTAATGCCTTCCAAACATGTCTTTCCAATTATAAGGCCAAGTCAGTCGGCATTAACTATAAAATGGGTAAGTCTTCATCTTATCGATTGTTATTCAATTTTCCATTTCCAGATGCTTCACGATTTGGGCACGTTTGTATTAGTTGATTTTTGTGAGAAAATAATTTCAAATAAAATTTTACAAAATCATGTAAATTTTTTTTAAGTAAGTTTTTTTTCATACCAACAAGAAATTTAAATTTTATTTTTTTATAATAATTTCTCTTCAATTTTATATAATTCACGTATAATTTTTTTTATTGTGCATTGAAGAAGATTATAAGCAATAAATAAATAAAATAAATATCTACAACGATAATTTTTTACATAGCTAATCATTTTTTTTTGTGAAATAGTAAAGAAAAAAGAAAACAATGAGGCCTACCCCATTGGAATGCTTAACCTTAGCAACCTTAGCTATCCAGCTTTCTAAACTTGCAGGTCAGTAAATTTGTGTTTACCCACTTGTTGATTTTGTCGATTTATCTGCACTAGCATTGACAGCTCGTTGTATGTAGTTTATTGATATGTTCCAGCTTGGATTAAGCATATGTTGTACAGTCAAGACCGCATTCTTAAGGACTATCCACTTCCTGCCTAAGATAATATCTACTGCTTCTTGAGAATCACTTTCTATCTCCACTCAGTCTAGGTTCATATTCTTAGCTAGCATTATTCCTTCATGTATGCTTCTGATTGCAGCTTCTAATACTAGTATTCTTTCAATAAAGGTATAAAGGTAAAAAAACCCCGCGATCCATTTGCCTTCAGAGTCTTGAAAGAGTCTCGCTTCATATGCTATGTTATGAAGCATCCACATTCAGTTTTATATGATCCGTTATTGGGTGTGTCCATCATGCTACTGCCTCATTGTCGACATCTCTGGGTCTTTCTTGAAGATCTATGAGGTTACTCTTTTCCACTTCCGCTGCCATATGAATAGCTTTCTAAATAATAGAGTTAGCGTCTTCCTAGGTCTCATTGAAAATGCATGCATTTCTTCTCCGCCAAATAAGGTGACAAGTGATACCAGACATTGTCTTCCTTTGTACCATTTGTTGTGACATCCTTATCTTTAAATTCTCCATGAGCTGATCTTTAGCTGTTGTAGGGCTCTACTGGTGTTCTTTGTGAATCTACAATCCCTTAATGCATGCACAACTATCTGTTCTCCTTGTTAGCATAGTGAGCAAGTGTAATCCGAGGTGAAGTTTCTTCTTGTCCTCTCATTGTTGGTCATAAATTTCTCTTGTATTGTTATCCATAGGAAGACACGACTTTGTTGTGGTTCTGGCCATTTCCAAATATCTTGCCAACCATGCTCCCTCAATTGTTCTCCAAACCTGACAAAAAAAAAAAAAGAAAAGTTGATTTCAGTGTAAAATCACATGAGCTCGTGAACTTCTAGGTCAAAATATCTAGTCCTATGTTGGGATTCGAGGGGGATGTGTTGCGAGATTGCACAGTGCAGAGGCAGATAAACATGAGTTGAGCTGGTTCCAATCCCATCTCGAATTACGGATGAGACTACACAGCTCTTTGATCCCTCTCTGGAACTTGTATTGTCCTCGCCAACTATCTTTCTAGAACTCCACCTGTCTTCTGTTCCTCATTGCCCAACTGGTACAGTTCTTCAACTTAGACCATACTACATTGATGCCTTTCCAAATGTTTGAACCTGCTTTTTTCCGGAGAGTTTGTCTTGGATCCTTAGGCCTAATACTATATTTATTTCACAAGACCTATGCCCAAAGAGCATTGGGGTTTGTTAAAACGCGCCCATGCAATTTTTAACATGAATGCCAGATTAGTTGTTCTAGCATTCCTGAATCTAAGCCCTCTTAGTTCCTTTGGAGGTTGAACTATTTCCCAAGACACTTTGCTGATGCCCTTATCATTGTTACATGTACTGCAAATAAACTGTCTACACAACTTGTCGATGTTGTCACATATAACATCAAGTAGCAAGGAAGACTGCATAATATAATTGGGTATGGTGCTGAGAGTTGATTGGGCAAGTGTAATCCTTTCTGCTAGAGATAAGGATTTTTGCCTCCCAACTGCATAATTTATTCCCCATTTTATCGAGGATGTACTAACAGGTTCTCTTTGATACTCTACTGTGAAGCATGGGACTTCCAAGTATTTCCCTAGGTCTTTTGTTCTTTGGATGCCAAGCTTCTAACTTAATTCATTTTTAGCACTTCCTTTCACGTTCTTGGAAAATCACACTTTTGACTTGGCGATGTTCACTTTATGTCCTAAACTCCTATAGAATTCCTCCAAGACACTTTAAATTACTTCCACTTGTTCAACTGATGCTTCAGCAAAGAGGATAAGATCCTCTGCAAAAAACAAATGTGTTAATGGCAGTCCATTCTTATTCAATCGGCTTCCACTGTTTCTTCTGGACTGGAATATCGTTAGCATGGGCAAGCTTCTACATACAAATAACAAAAAGGAAGTGCGATATGGGATCCCCTTGATGGTTTAAACGAGTTTGTCAGAGCGACATTCTAAACAACCTTCATTGATGAAGAGGTCACATGATGTAAAATACAAATTGAGAAAGTCATAACAAATCCTGTCGTAGGCCTTTTATAAGTCCACTTTGATGGCTAGGATGCCTTTTTTACTTCCTTTATTCCTCATAGTATGGATGACCTCCTACCAGGGACAATACTTGTTTGATAGTGAGATATAATAAAAGGAAGTGTACATTTGATTTGATTCACAATCACTTTAGAGATAACTTTACAAACCACTGAACATAATGAGATAGATCTTAGATCATTCAGAGATATTGGGTTAGTGGTTTTGGAAGTAACGTGATGAGAATGCTATTTGCTAGCAGGTTCAATTTTGTTACCGCTTATCACCTTTCTGACCTCATTGAATAGAGATGGACCTATCTTGTTCCAATGCTTCTAAAAAAAATCCTACATGAAACCCGTCTGGACCCAGAGCTTTCCAGGGTTTCATATAAAAAAGAGCCTTCTTAAATTCTTCTAATGTGACATTGGATATCATTTTAGCGAGGTCTTCATCCCTTAATGCAGGAAACAAACCTGTCCTTCAGCAAAGTCGTAATGCCTTGTTCCACTATACAATGTTCACATAACATCATTTTGAGCACTTCATTGTCCTCTACCCAGCTGCCTGCATCATTCTTTAGAAGTTCAATTTTATTTCTTTTTTTTCCTTCTAGCTATAATCCTATCGTTAAAATAAGTATTTTTTTCAGGTCTTCTTCTAATAGACGAAGAGTTTCTGAGAAGAATCCCTCTAAGATCTTTTAGATGTCGTCAAGTCTATCTAGGATTTTGTGTTTTTTTTTTTCGTTGAAAAACATTCTAAAAAATCTCCTTGTTCCATTTTTTGAGAATCTGAATGATTTTGATAAGATTAGACAAGGTCGAGGCTTCGTCACACCAGTTGCTTTCAATAATGGCATTATAATCCTGGTGGGTTAACCATGCTAATTGAAATTGAAAGGATTTTGACAACTTTTGAGTTCTCCTTTGGTCACCCATTTATGTTAGAAGTGGCCTATAATCTAACTAGTGTCGAGTTAAGTAATGAAGACCTGCCATGCATGGTTGCTCAGTGCTCTATCATGAAGATTTTTGTGTTTCCATGTAAATTTATGCATGTTGAACCCTAGGTCACAAAGATTATCGTCATAAACCCAATTAACAAATTCTTAGAAATACTTATTCTCCTTTGTGACCCTTCTACCCAATCCTTCATAGATAAGATAGCATTGAAATCGCACGCAATCATCCATGGTTAGGTAGTCCTTTCGTGTAGTGCAGCAAGCTTCTTCCAAAGAAGTTTGCTGTGACTAAAATTGAGGCTTCCATATAAAACAGTAATGTGAAAATATTTATTAGCATTTAGTCTAATGTAAGAGTGTATAAAATTGGTTATCACTATGTAAAATTTCAACTTCATGGTTATCGTTCCAAAGGAGCTATATCCCACCTGAGAAACCAATGGTTTCTATTCTGTGGGAGTGGCTAAATCTTAATTTCTTAATAACTATGCCAGCTTTTGTACCATTTATATGAGTTTCTAATAAAAACTACTAGTTCATGTTTAAAAAACATAGATTTAAAGTATCTGATGAAGTTGGAGCTTCCAGCTCCTTGGCAATTCCATATTAGAATAGAGATAAAAAGATTACTGAATCTACCAAACCTCATTCCTTTAGGTACGGATCACAGAATGGCTCTTTCTCGAACACAAAGAGTTTTCATTCTCTTCCGTGTCCAAGGTGATGACAGTGATATTGTTTGCGCTGAAGAGTGACCTTGGGAGAACTCGTGTCCTTCGGGTTATTTCCAGGTTCATGTAGTTATCCTTAAGATAATAGTCGTATATATCCTTAAGACATTTTAGAGGAAGGTATTACATGGTGATGATATTTTCTGCAAAATAGACAAATGAGATTCTTTTCTCCTTTCCTAGAGCTATACAATGTCATGATCTTTACCTCTAGACTAGATCATACTTTCAACTCATGAAATCTCCAACTCTTGCTCTTATATTTCTTCAAAATCATTTTAGAAGAAAATCTAGAAATTAAATCTTTCGAGGAAATTCTCCATATTTCTATAGTCTTTACGACGAGGATATATTACCAACTAATAAGAATGTGCATCATAGAATTAACCATTTAGACTTTTAATGTGTTAAATATAAGAAAGTGGATATAATTAATATTATTTTTAAAATGCTTTTAGTGAATATTTATTTTATACGTGAGTTCGAATTCTCGATCTCATCACTCATTTTAATATTTATTAATATTTGAAGCTTTTTAATTCAAAATATCATATTTGACAATAGAAAAATTACATAAATCAAATACGGGAAAATAACTTATCCTAAATTATACATAGATAATATGAAAAGAAGGTCCACAATACCAGTCAGGGAACGACCTAATCCTCGTAGCCAAACAGCTGACTTAACCAGAGTAATAGAGAAAAATTATATATATATGAAAAAAAACGATAGAGAATACAAATACAAAGGAGGAAAGGAGAGAGAAGAGAAAGGAAGGAAAATGGGAGGAGGAATGGAGACCAACAAGAACAGGTTCATAGAGGATTGGAGTACTGGTCGAGAGAATCTCGAGCACAACTTCCGCTGGACTCGTCGCAACTGCGCCCTCGTTGGCTTGTTCGGCATCGCACTTCCTATCTTCATCTATAAAGGCATCGTCAGAGAATTCGTAATCCCTTTTCTCTCTCTCTCTCTTTCCCCACTTCTAATTTGGCAATTCAATGATCTGAGATCCATCTTTTTTTTTTTTTGCTAAATTTGTTTCCATGTATTTCAACCCACATTGCTATCGGGGATATAGATCCTATTTTAATTGCCTTTTTGTTCATTGGATTCTGTTATTGTGGAGATGTGAAGAGAAGACTTGGAGTTTTAGATTAGAATGGAGTAGGTATGAATTTGATGGTTTGGATTCTTCCTTTATTGATCGCTAATATCACATTTAACCTGAAATTAGGAATTTGAGCGCTTTTTTTTTTTGTAACTTATTTTCAACAGATGTAGGAATTGCAAATGTTATGGACTTTTGGGAGTTAAATGAAACATATGAATGTTCTCTCTTTTGGGGCTGTATCACATGCTTAATTATTCAGGAAAATCTAAGAAAGATCAAGTGTATAAACAAAGAAAACTTTGAAGTTCTAATATCTTGTGTTCATCAAAGGCATTAGTATTGGATTTGTATTAATTATGCTCAATTTTTTTTTTAATTGGCATAGTTTGGTTTTACCCATTTTGCTTTAAATTATTGCGGGACTTCACTCTAGTTGGACATAAAGTGAACATCAAGATATAGAAAATATTTTTGTAGCCAGTAGCCACTGTCGTTAAAAGTTATTTTAGGGTTAAGATTATATTAACTAAGGTTGGAATTGAAGAGAGAGAGTATATTCATTCATTTCACGAAAGCTTGATCTGCATATGCTCTTCTAATGTTTTGAGGGATCAATATTTTACTCACATGTAGATGTGTTCCATGTGTTCCGAGTAATATTTGAAACGAAAATGGCAGTATATATGAAATGTCAAAAAGCTAAAATTCAAATATAATCTAGAATGATTTAGTTTTTTTACTTTTTAGAACAAGAAAACAAATTTTATTTCCTTATTTGTAACAAATTGTTTGAAAATTTAGTTTATTTCTTTTATAATAATTTTCTAAAATTTAACTATTTATTCAGTTCGTTGGTCTGACCAAACTGAGACCAACAACAACAACAACAACAACAACAAAGCCTTAGTCCCAAACAAGTTGGGGTCGGCTGTATGAATTCTCTAACAAATAAGCTCCCGGGTAATATCCCAATCACACGCCTTAGACTCCTTCCATTACAAGTTATATCTCTAATCGTTATGCAAATAAAGCAATATGATGATGTGGCCTTCCCAACTTGTTTGCATGTCGTCTTCTTAGGGCGTAGTTCTAGGAAGATCAGTAGGCTGGGTCAAGTAATCATACAATTTTCTATGAAAAAATTTTAGGTAAAGTTTTATTTTGTTATAAACAGTGATAATATTCTGACGATTGTTTTCTTTTTGGGTTGATTCATAAACATATCCTGTGATTTGCACATTCATTTAAGGAACAGAAGTTCGATTTTCATCAAAATGGTACCTTTAGGTCACATTGTTGCTGAATTAATTAGCAGGTCAGCAATCCAATAACAGAGTACCATTTTGATAAAATTCAAACTTCTTTCCTTTTGAGTGATAACTAAACCACTGGATACATTTGTCAAATTATCTCCATCTTTTTTTTTGTTTTCCTTGAAGATTGATTTTTAGGGTATGTCACCCTTTTCTTATCTTAATTTTTTCATTTTTTTTCCATGCTTTTTCCAATTTGGTGCAAATAGGGACCCGAATAACCCCGTTTGAGTTTGGCAGAAGTTAGGTCTGAACTCCTTTCAGAGTATGATATTATTTTCACTAAATTCTTTTGTACCTAATTTATTTTAATATTATCTGTTATTGAGAGATAATAACTGCTAATATTATACCAATTAACGAATGATTTAAGTTGAAGTTTGAAGGCACATTGTTAACTGTCAAACGGAGGTTGATGTTTTGATAATTATTTGGAGTACTTCATTGCTTAATTGCTCAATCATTCAGGTTTTTGCTGGAGATGCTTGTGCACCGGAATGCATTAACTTTTTTGGTCTAGTCAGATCCCAAAATTTTCAAAGTTTTACATTTGCTTAGCACACTGCAATAATTCTGGGACAATGATGTAGATCAGCTTGAAATGTAACCATCAGCATAAAATTTGATATCGCTAACTAATAAGCTTCTGTGTTCCATGGGCATATTCTCCATAAATCATTTGCCATTATGCTTATGATTTCTTGTGAATAATACTGACTTTGGGCACGCCTTAAGGGGAGACTCTTTTTAGTGTACAGTTCCTAGAATATGGGGAAAAAGGACTCGTTAGCTTGGTTGATTACTTGTATTTCAAAGTTTATTTTAGCATATTCTATTTGGATTTTAGAGTCGCAGATTTCTGGTCTCGGTTGATTATTTATACAACAGTTCATTTGATATTGTGGATCCTCCCATCGTGTAGAGTGATTCTCAGCTGTATTATAATATCATACTTGTTAATTATGTTGACAAATTGGCTATATGAACTGACAGGATATGCAAGATGAAGATGCAGGCAGGCCATACAGGAAATTCCTTTGACTTCTTTACAATGCTGGAGATTAGATTCGATAATAATTGCACTGTTTTTGCATTGTTGGTCTGTAGTATTTGTGTTTTTTTTAATTCTTTTATATTTTTTAGATGTGATAATTTGCTGGGAATGCTGTGATTATTACATGTGCTTTAATCATGTTTCATTTAGTTGTCTCTGATGCTGTGGGTCTGTTTATCAAGGGTGTCTGTCTGAAAAGTAGGAAAACTAATAATTCTCTCATTTAAGATGGCAATATGGAACATGTTATAGGTAAATTGAATGGCGTGTTTGGTGCCATTGCATTAGTGCCAAACTAGCAAAGCAATGCACGAGGCCAGAAAAATAACATAAAAAGGGCACATCATTGATTCAGTTGGCAATTTTCATTATGTGGGCATATATGGAAGTGCAGGAATGCTTAGATCTTTAGGGATTTGGATAATTCAGATTGCGGATATAATCTCGGTAGCCTTGCTTCATTTGGAAAACTTTTCTCACAAAAATATGCTATTACGAATTTATGGGCAAGCAGAAAAAGTTGAGCGAGGAAAGAAAATACAATTCTACAAGCTACGGATCTGGGAGAAATTGTAAGTGGGTGAGGCCAGAATTTAGAAAAAGAGTGTTAGCAGACTAAAATCTGAGAGATAAACCTTTAGTTGACAAGATAAAAGAGTTCAAGATAGAAAGAGAGATAAAAATAATGGTGAAGTAGTAATCTTTTTGTAATTATTTATGATATACTCATAGCTATTTATTTAGAACTAATTTATTAAAACTAAAAATACACAAGCATTCTCATCGTTTGACACTGAATGGTAGAAACAGAAAAACAAAATAAAATTCACTATAGTAATAATTAATAGACTAAACGAACTAATATAAATATACAATTAAAAGAAACAAAATTCATATGCCCTAGGTTGGCACATTGCACATCATCACATCACTCCTTAAGTCACAGTCTCCCTCCCCTATTTTCTTACTTCTAAGACCACCAAATAAACTATTTTCATATGTAACAACATGATTTTGTATTTCACTCTATGCTGACCTAACAGCTTAATGATATTCTTTGTCATATATTTTTTTTTAAAAAAAAAAAACAATTTAACTCAATTTTTGTTTCTGTTCGAGAATCTAATAGAATTCAATTGTTTTTTAATTTTTAAAATTTAAATTTAAAGAAAAATAAATTCATTTCAAAAGTATTTGGCGATATTCAAATTTTTAATTATATTTAACATATAATCTTTACAAAAATGATATTAAGGAACGCCTTAAATCCTATTTAGTTAAGTGAGTGAACCAATGTTTATGTGAAATAGTGAACGAATCGAGTCAGTTGAAATTTAAAAATTTTAAATTTAATTCGTTAAAATTTTTTTAAAGCTCTAAATCAAAACTTATTTTAAACTCAAATCAAATATTAATAAATTAAATTTAATAAATAAATCAAAATTTTCTAAATCTCTCCTAAAAATTTTATATATTACAATTTTAAATATTTTTCATTTAAAAATAATAACTTTTTAAAAATATCTAATTATTTTATAATTTTAATTTAAAAAATAATTTTAATATTAAATAATTTAATTTTAATAATTATATTTATAAATTAATTCGTAGTCTTATAAATAAATAAATTTTTTAAAATTTAAATTTGAATCTTATTTATTTAAAAAATAAATCTAAGGAAAATCAAATTTTTATAGACTGGATGCAAATCTAGAATAGGTCAGAAACGAACATACCCAAAATATAAGAGTCCAACTTGTTAAGGTCCGGTCTGGAAATCACTATCCTTTCAGAGCGGCTATGCGTCATCGTATGCAATCCCACGTTTCTGAATCGCAGCCAACATAACAAACTCCAACCTTCATGTCCATAACGAGGCTGCTCGCACGCCACAGCACAACCGGTACTGGGGAGGTAGATCTAGGACAATAATTACGATTTAATTTTCGACATGATTTGAGTTTCACCTTCTGTGTTTATTTTTCGTAGCACCAAAATCTGAACCTGGCGGACCTGATTTAACCCTTTACGCGCTGTGGGGCCGGACCGTGGGGTTTCAGACGGATTCACATTGTGCGATAATAACGAGGCATTCGCTGCCGCGAAACCCAGCCCATCAACGGTATACACGTGTCGTATTCTTACTCGACCAATACAACTTCAGTTTCAAATAACTTCGCGTCCACGAAATAGTACCCCATTCAACAAACTTTGAACTCCTCTCCTTTCATCTCAAATCCGTATCCCTTCTCCTCCCCCTATACGTCTCGTCTCTCCGGATTTTGATTCCTCCCTACGGAATCATGGGGACCGAGATATCTGAGCCGTTGCTTCTCCCTGATTCTGACAAAATCCCGGCCGTCGACTCCGAGCAAGTCCCAGAATGGAAGGATCAGATCACTATCAGAGGCTTTGTTGTTAGCGCCCTGCTGGGTACGCTCTTCTGCATCATCACCCACAAGCTCAATCTTACCGTTGGTATTATTCCCTCCTTGAATGTAGCTGCTGGTTTGCTCGGCTTCTTCTTCGTTAAGTCATGGGTTGGATTGTTATCCAGTTTGGGTTTTTCAATTTCTCCATTTACCAAACAGGAGAACACCGTTATCCAGACCTGCGTCGTCGCTTGCTACGGTCTCGCTTTCAGCGGTAAATGCCATACCAACATATGTACATGATTGGACTATTTCTATAGTGGTAGAATAACTTGTTTCTTTGAATATCCTATTATTCACAGGAGGATTTGGGTCATATTTGATTGCAATGGACGAGAGAACTTATAAATTGATAGGTCCTGATTATCCTGGTAACAGGGCAGAGGATGTTAAGAACCCAGGATTGGCCTGGATGATTGGATTCTTGTTTATTGTCAGTTTCCTTGGACTTTTTAGTCTTGTTCCCCTTCGCAAGGTTTTGCCCTTTTTTCCCTCTAAAATGAGTACTATTTTTAATGGGAATTTCATGGTTTTTGTGCAAATCAATTTTCACTGATGATTAGAGTTTTAAACTGTAGCACATATGCTAATGTTCTACACCAGCATCATTAGTATTCTTTAGTTTTCTTCATGAGTATTACTTCACCTTCTCTTCTTTTTTTGTGGTGAAATTATAGGTTATGGTAATGGATTATAAACTTACATACCCTAGTGGGACAGCTACAGCAATGTTGATAAATAGCTTTCACACAAACAAAGGAGCAGAGCTTGCAGGGTAAGTGCCTATGTTAAGCTCGTCTTTCTTACATGGCTCTTATTGAAACTTCTAAATCAGTGGAGAGTATCGGAATCACGTTAGTGAGGAATATTGCAAGAGAATCTACTGTAGTTGGGATGTTCTTATTGGGTCCGGATTGGGGCACATAAATTCGGTCTCTTTTTCATTTTAAAATTTTCTCTTATTTAATCCCAATCCAGTTTGGTCGGATCTTATAAGTCCTTGTTTAGTTGTCTAGGTGCATCCATCTAAATTAAAAAGAAATAAATTATTTTTTAAAGAATTTATTTCAACTAAAGAAGTAAAAACTCTTAAGCTGTTCTAATGGAGGTGCCAAATTGAATTGAATTTTATCTTTCTTACATTTTATATATGTTATCGTTTTGTTTCAGATATTCCTACTAATATTTTAGTGACTTAAAAAATAAATAAATAAATTTTAATTTTTGTTTTATATAGTGTAGTGCATATTATATATTTTTCAGTTCAGTTTTTGTACATGTTAGTTTGGTTCAGTCTGATTCACTTTTATTCACTCCAGTTTAGAGGTCTCAAAAGTTCCTCTTATTCAGTCCCGGTTTGATAAGACCGATGAATACTCCTGACTGTATTGCAGTTACCTTTTCTGCTTGTACCAACTGTGTAGTTGTTTTCCAATAAGAACAATTTGAGCTTCTCTAAACAGAAACAAACAAATGGCAGTTTCTAACTATTTCTGTTTTTGAACTTTTCACAGGAAACAAGTCACGTGTCTTGGAAAGTACTTAAGCCTAAGTTTGGCTTGGAGCTGCTTTAAGTGGTTCTTCAGTGGTATTGGAGACTCATGTGGATTTGATAATTTTCCAAGTTTGGGTTTGACACTGTTCAAGAACACGTAAGCTTCTAATTCATATAGTTTCTGAATCGACTTTTGTCTCTGAACTGCTGCTTGATCCATATTTTTTATGTTGGTACTTCAGTATAAAATTTAAGATGTCATCATTGTGCATTTGTTCTTTGTTAGATTGCAAGTTTGAATTTTATACTGCGCAGTTGATTTTTTCATTTTGGCCGAGTCATTTATTTAAGAAACTTTGCAGGAAGGCATAGAGATATTATTTCCATGTTCAGGAACATATCATGTAGCATTATTGATAGTTGGCGTAAATGTTCATTTTATAGTTCCTCACATGATTCCTACTCTCCTTGCAGGTTTTATTTTGACTTCAGTCCAACTTATGTCGGATGTGGTCTTATTTGCCCTCACATAGTCAACTGCTCAGTTCTTCTAGGGGCTATCATCTCGTGGGGCTTTTTGTGGCCCTTCATTTCCCAACACGCTGGGGACTGGTATCCAGCAAACCTGGAAAATAATGATTTTAAGGGTCTCTATGGATACAAGGTACTAGGGAAAACTGCAGAATGCAGATCACCCTCTTGTGGCTTTATATATCGATGTGTGCTGTAGGAGGAAGTGCCTGAACTTTTGTACATTGGCCACTAGCTCATGCATGTCTGTTACTCTTTTAACACCTGTGTTCCCACCAATTTTTGCATTGTTTACAGGTATTTATAGCCATTTCCCTTATACTTGGGGATGGCCTTTACAATCTGATCAAGATCATTGCAATAACTATTAAGGAAATATGCAATAAAAGCACCAAGGAGAATAATCTTCCTGTTGTCAGGGAGGTTCAAGGTGAGATACTGTCTATATCTATATATAATATGGCCGCATGTCCTTGCTTGCTATGGTTGTTTCTCATTCTTTCAGTAGCTATATACCTTATGCATATTTTTCAACCGTTAATTTGATGCCTATTACCATTTGAAGTGTTGGATAATCCATCACATCTTTTGCACCAACTATGATTGTTAACATTGTTCAAGTATTATATTGACCTTGAAATGTCAAATTAAGAGCTTGAGAAACTAAAACTGGAAATAATTGTAACTCCAAATTAGGAGCATAGTTGTCAAATCGTAAATCTTAATTTTGTGAATAGAGGATTGAGAATTGAGTTGAACCGTAAGATTCGGTACTTTTAAAGTATATATATATATAGATATAATTTTTGGAGTAAATGCCAAAGAAACCTTAATCTTTTTTAAAATTTACAATTGATTCCCTATACTTCAAAAATTACCAATTAAACCTTAGTCTTTTATAGAAAAAGCAATTAAACCCTACATTATTTAACTGAGAAACCATGTCACTGCCATGTCATCGCCATGTTAATGCCACGTCATTGCCACATAAACTAAGATTATTACAAAAAACCCTATATTTTTCAATTTTTTATAATTTTATCTCATGCTATAAAATCTCCAATTAAACCTTGAACATTTTAGTTATTACTAATTCTACCACATATTTGAGAAGATAACTATCATTAAATGAGACACTGTATAACTATATCATATCAATAAGATAATTTATAAATCAATTTTTTAAGTTATGAAAAAGTAATTGAAAAATAAATTAAATATTATTTTAAGAAATGAAAGTTTAATTGCTCTTTCTATAAAGGACTAGGGTTTAATTGATAATTTTTAAAGTATAGGAGATCGATTGATTTTTAAAAAGATTAAGGTATTTTTGGCATTTACCCCTTAATTTTTTAAAAGATAATAAATATGTAATATTGTGTATGTATATTCTAAATCATATAATAAATATAAAATCAAAATAATCCTAATAACTTTTTGTTGTGGTCAAGTTCAATGTATCAAATTAGTAAAATAAAATTTTAGAACAAATAATTAAAACTATTTGAGTATCTTCGGTCATTTGCCCATTCTTTTTTATTAATTTATCATCATTTTCTTGAGTGTCCTGTCTTTTCTTTCTTTTTTTTATTTGGTCACTCAATGCCCTTTTCCTTTGTGAATCGGTGAATCAATCGATTCACATAATTCACCTCTGATTCATACGATTCTTAACTGATTCTTGATAATTTGCATTTCACCATTGATTCATATCAAAAAGCTCATGATTCAATACAAATCTTATAATTCGTATTGTGAATCGTACGATTATGACGACTATGATTAGGAGTACAATTTCAAGCAACATAATATTAATGGACATTAATAGGTTGTTGCTTTAACTGATTCGTACAGCTAAATAATCGTCGAACATAATGAGTACCTATTGAACTTTGATTTCAATAGGATTGCTCCATGTGCAATTATACCTGTCCCTGGCTTCAAAGGAGCATTATTTTTGCTTCAGGTTAATCGTTGTAACGGTGCATGTGCAGATGATGAGACTTCCAATGTTTTACTTGAACGGAGAAAGCGAGATGAGGTATTCTTGAAAGACAAAATACCCTCATGGTTTGCAGCTTCTGGATACGTGGGCCTGGCTGCAATATCAACAGCAACAATTCCAATGATTTTTCCACCCCTCAAGTGGTATTTGGTTCTCAGTTCATATATTATTGCGCCTGCCCTTGCTTTTTGTAATTCGTATGGCACTGGGCTAACAGACTGGAGCTTGGCATCAACCTATGGAAAAATTGGACTTTTCATCATTGCATCAATGGTTGGAAGTAATGGTGGAGTTATAGCTGGATTAGCAGCTTGTGG
Source organism: Cnidoscolus chayamansa (assembly GCA_948266635.1). Lineage (NCBI taxonomy): Eukaryota > Viridiplantae > Streptophyta > Magnoliopsida > Malpighiales > Euphorbiaceae > Cnidoscolus > Cnidoscolus chayamansa. The sequence goes on from CAOGCB010130376.1 coordinate 55,199, forward strand.
GTTGATGATGTCAATCGTCTCCACTGCAGCTGATCTCATGCAGGATTTCAAGACTGGATATCTCACTCTATCGTCAGCCAAATCCATGTTCGTGAGCCAGTTGTTAGGCACAGCCATGGGTTGTGTTATAGCCCCATTGACATTTTGGATGTTTTGGACTGCTTTTGATGTTGGTGCACCTGATGGTCCATACAAAGCTCCATATGCTGTGATATTCAGGGAGATGGCCATATTAGGTATTGAGGGGTTTTCTGAGCTTCCCAAACATTGCCTGGCCATGTGTTGTGGATTCTTTATAGCGGCTTTGGTTATAAATCTTCTGAGAGATGTAACTCCTAAGAAGATCGCGCAGTTTATTCCTATTCCAATGGCTATGGCTGTCCCATTTTATATCGGAGCCTACTTTGCAATTGATATGTTTGTTGGGACAGTGATATTGTTCATCTGGGAAAGAATAAATCGGAAGGATGCAGAAGATTATGCTGGGGCAGTTGCATCCGGTTTGATATGTGGAGACGGGATCTGGACAATACCATCAGCAGTCCTCTCTATTTTCAGGATCAATCCACCCATTTGCATGGACTTTGGTCCTTCTTTGGGTAGATGAGCAGCAGGGTGGCTGATGGATGTGTTATGACTTGTAAATATACTTGATTTATTGTTATCTGAACTGTGTTGCATTATGCGTTATTTGAATTCTGTAAAAGCATGGTGTTTGATCATTTAGAAACTTCATGCACAGATTTGAAAAGGGGATAATGTAAAAATGAAGTGTACACAAGGATTGTTCTGAATACATGTTCTTTATTATGGTAGTGTGGTATAGAGATTTGAGTAGAAACCCAAAGACGCAGCTGAAGAGTGGAATTGATAGGATTCTTGGTGTACCCAAATCACAACCTTCTATTTAAATGAATTCAGTTTTACTTTAAAATGTTTAAATTAATTTAACATCTCAGCCATGCAATGTAAATGTTACCATTTTGGGGAATGTGGACTCCATGTTACTGTAATGTTGGCATATGAACAAATGATTTGAAAGCGATAGAACCACTTGTTTAGGATATTATGATCTAAGACCTCCAATTTGCACCCATACAATAGAAGAAAGCACTTCCCTTTCTGCGACTACTTTCAACTAATAGCAAACTGCTTTCAATTGTTGCTATTTTATATATATATATATATATATATATATATATATATATATATTAGTTTAACCATCTCCCGTATTATCGTTGGGAATATATAATACAAGTTATTTCATTCCGCTGTTTATATACTTAATTAATAGTATATTGCAGTTTACGAATTTCGATATTTAGACTCACAGCCTAACTATATAAATAACGTGTATGAACAAGAAGATAGATTATTTGAATAAAAAATTACAACCCTATGTGATATTTCAAAATTTGAGAAGTTCATATTTTTGTTTTATAAACATCAATAATTATTATTGCCTAACCCAAAATGAATGCTTTCCTATGTTCATGAATTCTCCATTAGAATGGGAAACACAAATGAGTAATTGAATATTCAATCATTTCAACCCACCTAAAATCCTTACCCACCCGTTATATGTAATTTAACCATCTATAGAATAATTTTATTAAATTGATTCTTCTATACATTTTAAAATTTAATAAGTTTATTTTTTATAATTTAAAAAGAATATAGAAATTATATATTTAAAAAAAAAATTAATTTGGATTTTTTGTGGATTCTTTTTCCTTACTATTTCGAAGGAAACCACTAAGATTTTGTCGTTTGAAGATGGGAGAGATTGTGACCTCTTATTTATGGAATTGGAATCCACTTTATTATCTAAAAATTGCAACTATTTACCTCTTTATGATCTATAAATAATTTTAATCAGATGATATGATTATCAACAATTAATCATATTCATGTCATCTTATAAAACTTATCTAAAAAAAATACAAATTATAATTTTATAATAGCAGACGAATTAAAAATATATATGGATGCACTTAATACAAATTAGGAAATGGGGTGTACCTGTACGAGCGTAGCATAGTTGATACTCGGGTGATGGATTGGAAACTAAAGACTACTGTTCGTATCTCGACAGCCGCAGTGTGAAAGTTTTATTCTCTGTATTGGCTTATTGTGGATATTGAATTCTAAACCTCTCACCTATAAAACTATTATATACCATGATTTACCTTCTCACGTGCTATCGAATCAAAGTGTGAGAAGCCTAGAAGAGAATTTTCCCTTTTTAGAACTAAGGAAACAGGGATGAAGATAATTTTGTTTTTTATTTTTTTTAGAAAAAAAGGAGAGGGAGAGGGGGATGTGACATTAGGATAATAATGGATGAGGTTCAAATCTTATCAAAAAAAGTAAGCCATTGTGGTTAGTGATTATTGGAGCTATGCAAATTGGTGGGTGTGGGTGTGGCTGAGGCTCAGCCTTCCCTTTATTTTTCTTTTTTTTTTTTTTCATTCCTTCTCATCTACATACTATCTCCCTTCCTTGTCTAACTTATTCTATTAACCAAAATTTAGTATTTAATCCCAATAATTTATTTTTTTTAAAATATTATTAATTATAAAAACTTATTATGAACAAGAGCATATTAATAAATAAATAAATAAATATATTAAAAAATATGAAAAATAACATTGGTTAATGAGTCATAGATAAAGATTTCAGTTGAAGGTAAGGATTATGTAGTTGTGATCCTAATTGGTGTGAAAAAGACTTTTTTAAGTTATTTTTATGTTAGGTCTCTGTCAAATGCATTCCCTTCCCCCC
>CAOGCB010130454.1:0-18456 GCA_948266635.1 Cnidoscolus chayamansa
ATGTGAATTTTAAGATATTTAGAATTTTTCTCTTCAAAAGAAAAATAAAACACAAATAAATTAAGTGTGAAAAATAAAATTTATGATACAAATAAAGAAAAAGTAGATCTATATTATAAATAAAATAAATTAGAAAAGATTAATAAATAAAATAAATAAATTTTGGCCAGAGAGCCATCAAGAGATTGAAAGAGAGAGAGAGAGCTCCATCGGAAAAAAACAAGCAGAAGAAGAAGAAGAAAGGAAGAAAAGAAGGAAAAGGAAGAAAGAAGGAGAAGAAGAAGGATGAGAAGAAGGAGGAGAAGAAGAAAGGAAGAAGAAAATAAAAATAAGGAGAAAATTTCAATCGCGTCTACAAGAGGTTAGGTGCTATATATATATTTTGTTGTTAAATTTAATATATATATATTTTGTTATTAAATTTAATATATATATATATATATATATATTTTGTTAAATTTATTAATTTATATGTTGAATAGCATGAAATTTTAAAGTTGAATATGTTTTGATTAGATGAAAAAAATATATATAGAAAATAAAAAAAATAGGAAAAAAAAATAACAAGAAAGTTACAGAAAAAAGAAAAAAAAAAGAAAAAGGAATAATAGATAAGTTATAAAAAAATGGAGAAAAAAAACTCATAATAAAAATATATGTTTATATATATATATATATATATATAAATTATATTAAAAGATTGTTGAACTAAGAAAAAAAAAATATATATATATATATATGAGGAATAAGAATAAAAGATATTGAAATTTATTAATAAAAAAAATAATATTAATATTAATATATGAGAATTTTTAAGTAAAATTAAATAATTAAATGGTTAGCCCTAAGATTTATTATGTTAGAAAACGAGATTAGTATATAGCTATGGCATGCCATTGATTGCAGATCTGCCACATGTGATACCAGGGATATAATGAGGTACCCTAATGTGTGGGTATACAGTGAGGTACCCCAAGTGGTTTAAGCTTGATGCGCTTGCCACAATGATTGACGGCTTGATCAACCGAGTGGCTTCGGTCCAAACGTATGTGATATGTGACTAAGTGGCTTCGGCCCAAACGTATGTGAATGAGCTGCTTCGGCCCAAACGTATGTGAATGAGCTGCTTCGGCCCAAATGTGTTCTATGACTGATGATCGTATCTGCATAATATTCTTGGGCTAAATGTGAAATAAGGTCAATGTGAAATAAGCTAAATGTGAAATAAATTAAATGTGAAATAAATTAAATGTGAAATAAATTAAATGTGAAATAAGCTAAATGTGAAATAAGCTAAATGTGAAATAAATTAAATGTGAAATAAATTAAATGTGAAATAAGCTAAATGTGAAATAAGCTAAATGTGAAATAAATTAAATGTGAAATAAATTAAATGTGAAATAAGTTAAATGTGAAATAAGCTAAATGTGAAATAAGGAAATAAGCTAAATGTGAAATAAATTAAATGTGAAATAAGCTAAATGTAAAATAAGCTAACAGTGAAATAAGCTAAATTTAAAATAAACTAAATGTGAAATGAACTAAATGTGAAATGAGCTAAATATAAAATGAATTAAATGTGAAATGAACTAAATGTGAAATGAACTAGATGTGAAATGAATTAAATGTGAAATGAGCTAAATATAAAATGAATTATATGTGACATGAATTAAATGTGAACTGAAATAATTGTGAAATTACATAAATACGAAATGAAATAAATTGTATATTAAATAGGAGTTGAAAATATTATTAGAACTTAGAATTTGATATATGAAATAGGATACATAAATTATCGACGGATAAATCGAAATGAAATCCATTTACATTAAATATTATTTTATTATTATTATTTACACCCATTGAGCAAAATGCTCAGATTGTTAGTTTTCACCACACCCAGGTACCAGTCCTAGGAGGTCTTGATTTGTGGAGGCCGCAGAGACGTGACGGCAAATATCGTAACTTATGTAAATAATTTTGTAATATTTTGGCATGTACTAGGAACATTATAATATTATAAAGTAATGTTGTAATAAAAAAAATTGAAACTATTGAATTGTTTTAACACCACTTATCGAGATTCTTTGCGTCTCGGTAAGGGGTGTTACAAGCATAATGGGTAAATACAACACGTCATGTTCAATACATGTGTATATATCACATCTTGATTAGTATACATGGACATGCCATATTGATATGCCACGCCACAACACATCATATCTAGTACACATGGGTATGACACAATACATTCTCAATAGAGATGTGGACCAAAATAATAAGAGTGAGCTTTTTTTATGTTTAAATTAAAATTAGTGAGCTTTAAGAAAGAAATTTACCAACTATGATTGATAGAATATATTATTCGATTATTTACCGATCATTTAATTATTATGTATATATTATTTATTATTTATTAACGAAATATCGTAACTATATTTTTATGTTCAACTTTTGTGGTGTTTGAAGAGAAAAAATATATTCATTTTATTATATTGAAATAAAAAATTATTATTATGTTAACTTTTATTTTTTATGTATAAATATATTATATTAATATTTTCTTTATCTAAAAATATTAAGTAAATATAAATAAAATATTTATATTTATATTTATAGTAAGATAATATTAATATCAATTTTTACTAAAAGAATTGACATAAAAAATTTAAAGAGAAAAAACATAAGAGGAGATATAACACTAATATAAATTTTAATTTTAAATATATATTTTTTAAAATAAATAGAAAAATATAAAATAAAATATTTAATTTTTTATAAGCAAAGGGAAAATAAAACTAATGAAATATAATAAAATAAATAATTTTATAGTATAATTGGCATAAAAATTATATTATATAAATATATTACGATTAAATATGTAAATGTATGTATAATTTAAAAATAAAAAATAAAAATATTATTTTTAATTGAAATTTTGGCTTATAATAAACTTATTAAAAAAATTAGTTTAGAGTAAAAATTGTTAAGAATGTAAACTTTAAGATTTTTTGTAATTATTTCAAAATTAAATATTAAGAAGGTTGATTAGGATGTTGACCGTATGCTGACTAGAGATTTACGTCGCATTCGGTTAACTTTAATAAAAAGGTTAATGGCGAGATATAAAAAAATTATTTGCTATATTTATTAAAAATTATAATTTAAAGTAAATCCGGTAAAATACTCAAAGTTTTTACTATTTCTTTATTAAAAAAGTTTGATTTTGAAAAATTGAAATTATATATAATATTATAAAAATGTTTTAAAAAACTTTAATTAAAAAGAAATTAAAATTATATATAATTTTGTAAGAATTCATTTAAATATTTTTCTTATAAAATCTCCATTTAAAAGTCAAGAATTTTGGAATAATTCAATTAAAAATAAATTATTTTGAATGAATTGTCAATTTCAAAAAAAAATATTAAAAATAAATTATTTTGAATGAATTGCTCTAATAAATCAAACTATAAGAGAGAATAGAACTGATAAGTAAGATGGATTTGTATATTCATTATATTAAGATTTTAAATTAGATACAATATTAAGTATATTAAATGGAAAAAACTTATACTTTATGGTTTGAATTCATGACTTTGCCAATTAAGCACAATAAAGACTAATAAAAGATTAAATACTTAATTAAAAAAAAATAGAAGAAACTTGTCAAAAAAATAAAATACTCAAGATTCAATCTTTCTTATTTTCAAGATTCTTATCTTTCTTAAAACATCAACAACAACAACAACAAAGCCTTAATCCCAAACAAGTTGGGGTCGGCTGTATGAATCTTCTAACAAATAAGCTCTCAGGTAATAACCCAATCACACTCCTTCCATCTCGGATTTTACGCCTCCATTCAAGTCTATTACTAACTAAATCTGTATCAATATTTAAGGCTCGTAAGTCCCTGTCTATTACTACCTTCCAAACTGTCCTAGGTCTACGTCGACCTTTCTTAGCCCCATCAACCATCAGGTTCTCCTCCTTGCGGACCACCACATCGGGAGATCTCCATAAAACATGTCCTAACCATCTAAGTCTTTCTTCTCTCACCTTATCACCAACCATCTAAGTCTTCCTTCTTTCAAAATTCTTATCTTTCTTAAAACATCAAAATCAAGAAAATAAATTATAAGACAAGAAATTAGAGAAAAATAAAGAAGAATTCTAAGAGATTAGAAGATTAGAACTTGGAAGGGAAAAGAGAAAAACTAAACTTATTAAGAGATATATTTATGTAATATAAAAGTTTTTCCGTAGTCGACTGCTACCAGCGTTAGAATCTCAATCACCCGAAGATGATTGAAATTCTAATAAGCCATAAATATTAATATAAAAATAAAAATTAACATTAATATACCATAAACATCATTATTATCATATAATCTCATGCGTATAAAAGACTTTTGGTACAATATTAACTTAAAGAATAATTAAATTAATAGTACAAATATCTTACATTATATTTGTACACATCAATATAATGATCATAAACATAAGTACTACAACAATCCTAACATAAATATTATGAGATTATAAAATATATTCTTTAACATTTACTTATTTTATGGGCAAAACATATATAATTTATGTTATAGTATCACGTTTGAGTTACTCGGTATTTTTCAGTACGTCCTACATACCTGTGAAAATTGAAATCGAAAATAAGAAATGAGATGAGAAGATATAATTAAAACGGATAAGCTATTTTAAAATAGATTTATAAGTAAATACATAAAACATATTAAGAGATATGTTTATGTAATATAAAAATTATTAAAGCTTACTAGAAATTTGATTTATTTTATAACCTCACTCTCCACTTCCATTTCTCTATTCAACCATCTCTTTTCACTCTCTTCTCCATCAACTCTCAAAATTTTACACCATATCATAAAAATAATAATATCCACACTACATTAGTTTTTAATTTTGACACAACTTTATAATTAATACAAAACATTTAAGGTGATAACAAATACAAAAAGAAAAAGGCAAAATATGGATGGTATTCTTTTGGTAATAACATGAATACCAATGCCTTAGCCCGCACGGGCATAGCCTAGTGGATAACACAAGTGGTAGTTCGATAGATGACTAAGGATTCGATCTTCGGCAGCGGCAGAGTAAAAGTTTCATCTATGTGGGTGGGCTCCTTGTGCGCACCGAGTCTCGGCCTCCCATTTGCTTATCGCTGAGTTACCGTGATTTACTCCTCCATAATTCCTGTCGGCCGAAATGTGGAAACCCCTAAGGTGAGGGTATGATCACCTTTTGGCAGTGGCGGACGCAGGGGGGCCAGCCCTGGCACGTGCCCCCCCGACGACTCGAAAAGCCTTGGAGTAGCCCTTGTCAAGGGGCGGACGCATGGATGCCAGTCTTGGTACGTGCCCCCCCGGTGACCGAAAAAAGCTTAGAGTAGTGGTGCCCTGTGATTACAATGCAGTAGTGCCTTACCAAAGCTGTTGTCCTGCGTCCACCACTGCCTTTTGATATATGAATACCAATGTCTTAATAATTTTTTTCTTGGTTGAGGCCAAATGCCAAATCATAGGTTAAGGTAGGCAAGAAGAATGCAGAATGGTCCCCATGGGTTGCAATTAATGTCATAATGAAGGACAATTTGGTATCTTTTAGGTAAAACTATTCAATAATTGCTTAATTATAAGTTGGCTTAGTTCATTTTGGACCAATCTAACTAAACTACTTTAGTTGTCTGGACTGCTTAATTTAGCTTTCATTTCTATTACCTTGAGATTTGGCTCTGATTTTTTACATTAATTCACATAAATATAAGAATTATTGTTAAATCATTAGTCGAATTGAACCGATTAATTTTGATTCAATCAATTCGATTATTCAATCAATTCAATTTGGATCGATCTAATTTATTTGTGAATTTTTTTTTACAATTTAGCCTACAAAAAATTATTTTTCATGCTTAGTCTCAATCTTTTTAGTACGAAAATTTATAAACTTTTAACATATTATCAAAGTCTTTTGTATCAGATGATAGACACGTCAAGTTTTCCGTTAGATACCCATTTCGTCTGAATTAGCTTTTTAAATCATTCATACTTTTATAAATATTAAGACGAAGTGATTCGACACATTTCTTTTTTAAGTGATATTAAATATTATAACCTCGTTTCATATTAATTTTTTTATGTCAAACACTCTGTTATGTACCTTTCGTAGATTAATGAAGACATTATTCTTCCTGTGTGTGTTTCCACTGCTCAAAATCAGAATGGGCCATCTTCTAGATTTATTAATGAATTCCCTACAGAATTCAGTCCATAGGTATAGTACTCATGATTTTTTTTTAGGTAATTTCACATATAAGATTTATAGTACTAATAGAAATTTATTTTATTTTCTAAGAAAATCAAATTTAAATTTATTGAAATTCAATTTGAGTTATAAACGATTTAAATTTGAACTTAAAAAATAGCTCGATTCAATTTGTTTGAATTCTAAATAATTATAAAATATTATTCATATTTTTAAAATGGAAAATAATAATTAAAAAAACTCTTTAGCAAGTAATAAGTGTGAGTAAGTTATGAGGACAAAAGGAATTTCTGAAATTTAGAAAAAAAGATAAATAAAAATTCGGTAGCATATGAATGCAAGAAAATGAAGGGTCATTATCAATGAACAAAAATCATGTCGGGCTCCGGTTCGCTCCCGGTCCCCACCCTACGATACCTAAATAGTAACTTGCGGCCCAAGGTCCGTCCTTTTTACGGTTCATTAGCTACGGTCCGGTTCTCTTCTAATGGAATTGTGCTTTCTACTCATTCATTGGTCAGTCATTATTATAATTTAATATTAATATATTAATTTAGAGGTTTTCTTGAAAAATTAAAAATTACCTTTTTTTATTATTTTCTTTCTTATTTTGGAAATTAATAAGAGAACTCTTTTGTGAAATATTATAAACATATTATTACTTTTTGATAATGTTAATTGAGGTTTGATATATTTTTTAGATATTTTGGTTAAATGGGTTTTGTTTATTTTGCTATGATTTTGTCAAAATCCTTTTATTTTAAAAAATATTTGCACATCAAAAATATGATTTTACCAAAATTATGTGTTTTTTTAATTATAATAAGAAATTACAAAAAAAAGAGCATATAATTTAGTGACTTTGTATTTTCATTATAAATTAGATTCTAAAATCTATTTAAAATGTACTAATTAAAATACATATTAAGTATTTTTATCAATTATTTGGTACCAAAAGGTTGATAACCCCCAATCATAAGGGGCTTCCCTCACTCCGGCCCGACAGTGTAAGAGGGAAGGTAAATCACGGTACACGGCAGCCTCTTAGATGGGAGGCTCAGGGGCCCGGTGCGCACAAGGAGCCCACCCAGAGGATGAAACTCCCACACTGCCGCTGCTGAGACTCGAACCTTGGCTCTTTGATACTAACTCTGCTATCCGAGTACCAACCGTGCTAAGCCCGTGCGGGTATATTTTTTATCAATTCTATTATCGTTATCGTTTTCATATAGTTTTATTATCGTCATGCTCGTTGTCACAACCACCACCACTATCATCATCACTGCCTTTAATAAGCTTTGCCAATTACAAGATTAACCACATCCTCTACAAATATTCAATCTTTTAAATCAGATATCTCTCTTAACATTTTAAATTTTAGTTGGTTTTATCATATGGATTTTAGGCTTTTCCACTACCGTTCATCAGTTTCCTTTTGGTCCACCGAGTTGGGGAGACCTCTCCTCCTGATCTAGCCATGGGTTTGCCTTTCCCATCACTATGTTGGCTGTTTATATTTTTTTCCCTTTTGTTGTTTAGTTTGTTTTGGCATCAATAATGCTTCATGGAAAGGCTTTCTTATGACCCGCTAGTTTGCTAGTTTTCTATGGTAGCTATATATGCTTTTATGTTTTTCTTTGTATTTGCATATTGAAGCGCCCCTTTTAGATTTGTTCTTTTGGTGTTTGAAAATTGATGACTGGACGTGTAACATCCAATTTTTAAGAGAATCGGTTGTGACTTGTAACATAATATTAAATATAATATAAATGTGAATTAAGACATCTAGAAATTTTATTTTATAAATGTGAAAAGAAAATGAAACACAAATAAATTAAGTGTGAAAAATGAAATTTCGATACAAAGAAAGGAAAAGTAGACCCATATTATGAATAAAATGAGTTGGGAAAGATTAATTAAATAATAATAATAATAATAATAATAATAATAATAATAATAATAATAATAATAATAATAATAATAATAATAATAATAAAGAAGGAACAAGGAAGAAGAAGGAAGAAGAAGAAAAGAGAAGAAGAAGAAAGAAGAAGAACAAGAAGAAAGAAGGAAGAAGAAGAAAAGAGAAGAAGAATAGGAGAAGAAAGAAGGAAGAAGAAGAAAAGAGAAGAAGAAGAAAAGAGAAGAAGGAGAGGACAAGAAAGGTGGATACTATTTAGGAACAAGGGAAAATTTTTAACAGGTCGTTATTTTTATTTTAGTCAATTAAATTTGATATAAGGCTTGTTTTAGCGACTGAAAATTTAGGTTTAAATTTATTATGATTGAATTTGAAAATCTTAGAGCTAAGAAGAAGCACGGGAAACTAAAGTTTGAAGAAGAAATTAGAAAAATTTCCAGCCGCTTCTACAAAAAGTTAGTTGCTATATATATTTTGTTGTTAAATTTAATAATTTATATGTTTAATGGCCTGAAATTTTGGTGTTGAAGTTGCTATAAATTGAAGGTTGAAACTTGATATAAATTCATAGTTAAGTGAAGATGGTTTTGCATGGGAAATACAGGGTAATCTAATCATGTTTTTGGTGATTTTAGTTTGATTAGATTGATGATTTTTGTATGTCTAGAAACTTGAAAATTGTCCTCACTAATCTTGTTTCGACCGAAGCTATGATGGACTTGGAAATTGTCATGGACCAAATGGATATATGTAGGCATTTTAGACAGAAAATTTAGACTATTGAATTATGGACATGAACCCAAAATGGACATATTGATTTTAATTTGTAAAGACCAAATTGGGGTAAAGTCTTGAAGACTTGGACTGAAAAATAGACATAAAATACAAGTAAGTACTTTACATATGGACCAAACCAAGAAGGGAGATAAACAAAAATACTCGGTCTCTAGAAAATCACAATCTATGATAGTATATATGTGCTTGGTGTTTGGATTATAGCAACGGTATCCTTTTTTATGAACTCCATATCCAACAAACACACATTTCTCAACATAAAGATCGAATTTAGTTCAGTCTGTCTTCGAAATATGAACAAAGACAGAGCATCCAAAAATACGGGGTGAGAGTGTTAAGGCTGGTGGGACTTGTGTATGATCAGCTAAGGTTTGGATTGGAGTGCGAAAATTGAGAATTTTAGTTGGAAGGCGGTTGGCAAGATAAGTGGTAGTAGCCACGACTTCAGGCCATAAATAAACAGGGACATGAGATTCAAGCATAAGGGTTCTAGTGATTTCCAGAAGGAAGCGATTTTTCGCTCAGCTAACCCATTCTATTGAGGAGTATTGGGACAAGTGGTTTGATTAATGAGACCTTTTTTAGAACAAAAACTTTGCATAAATTTGTTCACAAATCCCCCCCCCCCCCCCAATTATCAGATTTAAGGATTTGAATTTATTTCTGAAACTGAGTGTGGACTAGATGATAGAAGTGGACAAATTTAGAAAATACTTCAGACTTATGTTTCAGAAAATAAATCTAAGTCTTTCTGGTGCAATCATCAATAAATATGACAAAATATTTGAAACCACTAGATCCAGAGACAAGAGTTGGTCCCTATACATCTGAATGTATCAAAGAGAAAGCATGTTCAACACGAGTATTATTTGGCATAAATGACTGTCTATGGCTCTTAGCAAAAACACATGTATCACATTGTATATTTGAACCAAAAATTTTTGGAAGCAGTAATTTGAGATAACCGTGCGAAGGATGACCCAAATGTTGATGCCATAGCCAACTTTGACGGTCCACAGATCCCTGAGCCAACATTGCATATCCCTCTCTAGATACTTCATCGATGTAGTATAGTCTGTTCCGTTCAGTGCCACGCCCAATAATCTCCTTCGTACGGATATCCTGCAGAACACAAAATGTGGGATACATGAGTACGGTACAATTTAATTCCTTTGTATATGGCTAATAGACAACAACTTGTATGATAGGAAGGGTACAAATAAGCAGTTAGACAATTTCAGTGTAGATGTTAATTCAATAACTCCTGCTCCTTTTACCTGTGTCAGTTCCCCACTTGCAGTCTGCATACAGTTTTTATGCGGTATTGTGCATTTAATAATATCAAACCTATCATATGTCATTATATCAGTCGTACCATAATAAAAAATCCACCTACCATTTTTTTCTTTAATTTTTTTCGAGAGGCATTTTTGTAATTTTGAGTAGGGGCATTTCTGTAATTCTACCTAGGAGGGGCATTTTTGTAATTTTGCCTGGCTAGGGTTCTCTAGTTGTCCAGCATATAAATTTGCCTTAATAGTGTTACTTGGGCTAGGGTTCCGCGCGGCGCTGGTTCCAGCTCCCTCCTGTCGCGCGACGCTTGTTTCTGTTCTCCTATACTGACTGCGGCAAACCCATCTCCTTCACCATCAGAGCCACCCTCGCCGGTGGTTATTACCTCCTGACCACCCAGTGTTGTGGTGGCTGTCCCTTTGTTGCAATGGACGTCCGATTTCCTTTGGTCTGATCTTTTCTCCTTCTGTTCCCACCAGTCGGGATATCCGACGAGGTGAAAACACTCTCGCCTGAGATGCCCCTTGACGCCGCAATGATCACATATTCGATCTATCTTCCTCCGGGATGAAGAGGTCACTGGATATGACCAGCTGAACTTCGTTTGCTCCATTCGGTTTTGTCCTTGCCCCTTTACAGCTAAGCCTACCCTGATTCCCGATGATGAGGTGTGACTGACCGATCCTGCCGTTGAGCTCAGAATGCTCTTCCTGGCGCACCGTCGCGTATGCGGCCTCAACTGAGAGAAGTGGCAACGATTTCATAATGTCCCATATGATTGCATCAAATTCATCGTTAAGCCCAGATAAAAATTTGAACAATCTGTGTTTTTGTTGCAATTTGTTGTATGTATTGATATCGGCTGGCGACTCCACTGGATTTGGTTGCCGCCTATCAATCTCCATTCATAAATTCTGGCAAGCACTGTAGTAATTCTCCAAAGAACCTTGTCCCTGTTGTATCCTGTCTGCCTTAGTAATCAGATCAAAGATCTCTAGACTGTCTTCCCCACTCTAATAAGTTATGGCAAGGCCATTCCACAAGACCCTTGCAGTCGAATAATGAATAGATTGTTGCACCAGGTTTGATTTGATGGCTTGAGTGATCCACGAGAATACCTGTAAAGCCTTCTGCCACCATCGAGAATAGGTTGCATCTATCTTTACTGGGGGTTCTGGATGTTTAGTAATATGACTGAGACGTCATCGGCCTCCAATCACTACCTCCATCATTCTTGCCCACAATGCATAATTATGGTTGTTTAATTTTACTTCAATTGTAAGTGGATGGCTGCTATCATTGTTTGATTGTGGTGTGTTTTGTATTTGCAGAAACCTAGCAATCTGTTGTGACAAAATAATAGCTACCTCAAACAGTGCCGGTATTGATAAAGAGACTTATTCACTCATGATTAATTAGAACATGTAATTTGGTAAGCGATGATGCCAAAGAATTGATACTTGAATGATTCAAATGGCTCTGATACCTCGAAAACTTGAGAAGAATGAATTTATTTTATTCAGACTTACTTTTGATATTATAGGAAATAATCTTAAATAGGAATAATTGAATCAGTAACCAAAGGTAAATTTGGCTACATTAAAGCAATAAAATATTTCTATTTTTACATTTATTCTGTTACCTTTATTTCTAACAATTAATTCATAGAAAACCACAATCCCCCTTATCCTGACCACTTCTTGTCATCTTGCAACAAACCACCTCCGAAAGCACCACCCCTTAGTCACCTTAGTCACCCACCGGCGTTCAGTTTTTACTATACTGGCAAGAGGACGGCTCCAGCTAATACAATGAGCCCTAGGAGCCAAAGCAAGTAAAAGGGACCTCCTGCGTGCAGGGCACTGTAAAACTCTTTAGCACCTATCTTAATAATCTGTATGAAAGAGTCCTCGTGGTTATTATTGATATGAAATTTTTTTATTACAAATTTCATTTTATATTATTAAGTTTTTACTGTTTCAAATTAAATTAATAAATTTAAAATATATAATATATATATATATATATATTTATTTATTTATTTATCTCGGATAATATGAAAATAACGAAAAGAGATATATTTAAGACTGTAATTAAGATTGTTCGTTAATCGGTCTTTATCAAGACTGGTCAATTTGATTCGGTCCTTAATCCACACTTTTCCGGTTTTGAATTGGTCCAATCCGATTAATATTTTTAAAAATTACTACACTTTAATTCCTCAAAAATAATTCACTCTAAATTATTATATTTATTAAAATTATATTAACTAAATTAAGAAATATATTTTATACTTTCAAGATTATAAAGAAAATTATACAATGTATTTTTTATTTTTATATTTGTGTAAATATACAATAAATATTATATTTTCAAAGATAAATAAATTTTTATATAATTATAAAGAAATTCAAGATTTTTTTTTAAATTCAGTCTAATTCAATTCGGTTTGATCCAATCTATTTTTTTCTAAGACCGATTCGAATATTTCTTAGCCCAATCTTCAGTTCATGTATTTCCTCTTATTAAACACCATTAACCATAATTAATATCGGTGATTTATAATTATTGAATAATTAAATATTCAATTCAAGGTATAATTAAAACTAATGTGAAAATTATCTATATGAAATTTATAATTATATATGTCACAGTTCATTATATTATAGGGAATTCTTAAGAAAAAGTTATTTTTCACAATCAAATATGATAAGAAATAAGTATTTTTTATTTTTTATTTGTTTGAAGGAATGATTCATCGAAATAATAAATCACTATTATTATCGACGCATATGAGATTGTCAAAAATATAAAAGCTGAGTATTCGATCAGTTCAATTTAAAATCAAATCAAATTGAATTGAACTAAATAAAAAATCGAATTAAACTAAAAAATTTTAATTCAAATCAATTTGATTCATCAGTTTACTTTTCTATTCGATATTAAGAGAAAAATAAGTTAAATTTAACACTAATTTGTCATTTTCATTTATTAAAAAATATTATTATCAATTTTAATTATTTAAAGACACCTTATGTAATTATATTATGTTTTAGTCATTATATATATATAATATACATAAATTAAGAAAGCAAAATGTATAATAGTTTTTTTTCCTTTTTTAATATATAAAAAAATTTATTTTATCAGCATTGAGTATATTATTTTATAATATTATGCACATAATTATAATCAATTTTAATAAAAAAAATATTTAATCATAAAAAAATTAATTAATAAAATAAGAATTTATTTAATAAATTGATATCATTTATTCTTCTGTTAAAAAATAAATATAAACTTATCAATTTTATTTACAAAATGAACTAAGTGACATTTTTAAAAATCTAATTTTGCCTATAAAAATATTATGTGAGGTGGCTTTTAAAATTATCACTTTAAGTGGCATTTTCAAAAGATATTAAATATTTTAAAAAAATGCTATTTATACATTAAAATAATCATTTCAAATACCATTTTCAAAAGTCAATCTTAATATTATAATAAATTTTCAAATTATTTTTTTATATAAAATTGCTTTATTTTCATATTATTTTAAAATTTTTAATAAATTTATTTTAGTGAGCTGTCGTATTATGAAGATGTTTAATAATGGGATATTATTAATAAGATGATTTAGACGGCTCTTAAAACATATCCTTTTGTTCCTCGATTCAAAAATTATCTTCGTTTATTCTGCTCGTCGAAAAAGCTAATTTTATACTTGGAAAATTTACGCAATAAAGGATTTAGACACAAACACAATATATATATATCTATATTAATACAATATCAAACTGAATAGATTCTAGAGATTAGCTTTTATACGATGAAATTATCACTATAAAAGTGACAAAATAATTCTAACTCTATGCATATATTTTAAATAAATTATTATTATATTAATTGACCCTATAAAAATAAAATTTTAAAAAAATTCATATATAAATTTAATAATTAATTATATAAATTACTTTAATTGATAAACAATCAGTGTTTTTGTGCAATGATTTAATCTCACTCAATTTTTTGATCCAAATTGATGCTTTACTATTCATAGCACCAAATTGAGTCTCATTAAATTTTTTATTAATTATTAATATAAATCTATTAATTTAAGTGTTAAAATTATTATTTAATATTTAATATAATTTATTTTTATATTTATAATTATTACTAATTTATGTTGGAGAACCTATACGTTTTTAGAGAAAAGAGGTATTACATGATATAATGAAAGTTTGTATTATCATGCATAATATGATAGTGAAGGATGAAAGAAATCTCAATGCATCAATTGTAGAAGCGACGGAAGTGCCACCTCTAAATATTGAAGTAATTAAAAATGAAAATGCTCGATTCGAAAAAATTTTGAATCGATTTAATCAAATCAAGAACAAATAGCTCATATTACTTTACGCAATGCCTTAATAGAGTATTTGTGGGAGGAATATACTAATTTAGATAGGCCTTAAAAATTAATGCTCCAATGTAATATTTCCTATAATATTTGGTAATTTCGTACTTTTTTAGTATGTTTATTTATGTAATAGAATACAAATAAAATGTAATTATTTTTTTATTTTTAATGTTAATTAAATTAACTATTAAAAATTATTAAATTTTATCAAATTAAATATTTAATTAAGTATTAAATTATTTAATAAAATAATTAAAATATTTATGTTAAATTTATAATAATAAATTAAAAATAAGATGGTGGTAGAATTTTTGAAGAATATTCTTATTTAGTGTTGAATTTAGTATTTATGGTTGAAGTACTTTTTACTGTAAATGACTCAAATAAGTAATTTTAATGTAAAATTTGATATTATTAATTAGAGATGACATAAGAGGCTACTTGCATACCTCATAATGAGTATATTACTCCTAAATTAACTTTATTTATATTTTAATTTTTTAATTATTTTTTATTTATAATTATTTTAAATTTAATTAAAATTTATTTAAATATATTATAAATATAATAATTATTATCATGTAAAATTATTTTTATTTAAATCAATAATTTATATAAAAATGCTTTTAATAAATACATCATATTTTCAAGTATTTCTCAAATTTAATAGAGTTGAATAGTTATAAATATTTGAAAATAAAAAATAATTTTACAAAAATAATGAATATTAATTTTAAAAAATTTATAAAAAAAATATAATATATAGTTTTACTTTTTGACATTGCAGTTGATTCTCTGTAAAAAAAATAAATAAAATATTTTTTGGTGGGCCCCAGTCAACCTTTTCTCTTTCATCTTAACAAACTGTACAAAATGAACTGTAGATGGAAAGTCTCCTCTCTCCCTCCCTCCCTCCCTCCCTCCCTCTCTCTCTCTAACACGCAGTTTCTCTCTCTAGCAAATTCCCGTATACGTTGCTTTCCCTATACTTCAAATGGCTGATACGTAATCTCTTTATAGAGACAATAAACATATACACACTGCAACCAATACAAAACCACGCCCCTCAACCCAGCTCCACCTACACAGAATCATTCACTGCCATTGAAGCTCCTCCAAGCTCACCCGCTTCAACCACCACCCGCTTTCATCCCTTTTTCTCTATCAGCCCACCAAACCCCATTTCTTGTTCTCCTTTTCCAGACCTGGGTGTGGGTGGTTCCATTCAATTCCTCGTCTTTTACTGCTTTTGCTCGTTATGGAGCTACCCACTGGACATGGAGTTAGATCCAGTCCCACGGTACCTCAACCTGATGACACTGTTTTCGATTCTCTCCAATTCGGTGAAGATATCCAGCACTTAATCTCCGTGCCGTCGGAAAATGCCAGTTCCTTCACTGCCCTTCTCGAGTTGCCGCCTAATCAGGCCGTCGAGCTTTTACACTCGCCTGATTCCACTCTCAGAACCCGAACCCTTATCGAGACCCATAATGAAAAACCGTATCTACAGCCCCACTTCAATGCTGCGAGTTTGTCGTTTCCTACTAACAGTGGTTTGATAGAGCGTGCCGCGAGATTCTCGGTGTTCGCCGGTGAGAACTTGAACAATATTAGCAATAATTCGCCGGAGACTAGCTCAGTTCCATCGAATTCCAGTGCGAATCTCGAGAAAGTCGTGAAGAGTGAACCCACCGAGGCCGAATCATACCTGAATCCATCGCAGCCATTGGTTTCTGATCCGACAACTGTTGAGAACGAAGCACAGAATCAGAGGCCGGTTAAGAGGAAGGAGCGAGAGAAGAAGGTAGACCAATTTAATTTAGGGTTTCAACGGGTTCTCCCTCTTCAGCAACATGGGTTTATTTCTAGTTTTTTTTAGCTAATTAATTTTCAATTAGTTGTTAATTAATGGAGGGTATTCTAGGGTAAAGGCTCGACAAAGAAGAGTAAAAGCTCCGGAAATGATAACTCTGAAGATGCTGAGAAGCTTCCTTATGTTCACGTTCGAGCTCGTCGTGGTCAAGCCACAGACAGCCATAGCTTAGCAGAGAGAGTAATCTCAGAATTTAACAACTTATTTAATAGTTATTTAAACCTTAATCTTTTTAATTAGTTATTGATTGCCAAATTTTAAGCTGACTGTGACATGAATATGGGTCGTTTTCTAGGCAAGGAGAGAGAAGATCAATGCAAGGATGAAGCTTCTTCAAGAGCTGGTCCCAGGCTGCAGCAAGGTTAGTTGTCATTTATGTAATTGATTAATTAATCATTAGATTGAGATTTTTGGGGGTTAGATTATGAGGGTATCTGTCCAAAATTATCATTAAAAAGTTGTAATTATAAGTTTGGATTATGTGGGTTAATTAACTTTTATGTCACTGTCACCTTTTTCACCAAAGTGGGTCTTGCTTTTCTACCAAGAAAAGTGTCGAGCTTTGGTGTCTAGGTGGCATTCTCGTAATTTTCATTACCTATGCAGTTTTTCTCTTTTTAATGGAAACTTTGTTTTGGCCAATAGGTCCTTTTTGAGGTTAGTTTTGTCATTTGAGGTCATTGATGGTACATCTTCCTTCCAATAAAAAATATCCCTGGTTAATTGGTGATCTATTAAAATTTCCTTCCTGCCTAAAGTTGGAGCTATTGAAAGGAAAATTGGTTTTAACCCAGAAATTGAAAAAGAAAGAAAAAAGATTTAGGTGCCTTGAAAGTTGAAATGAGGTTGCCAGACTGATAAAAGTGGTTGAACCATTTGTTCCTCCTAAAGTGGATTCGTATCTGGACTGGAAATTGCCTGAAAGAATAAAGCCTTTGAAGCTTGAAATTCAGGCTAGTCTTCATGGGGTAATATCCTTAAAAATTTATTTGCGGGGAAGTGCTAGCTGGATGTGTCCTGGGACACTTTCTATACTGTCTGTTTGTCAGATCAAATGTTTGGGGTCCCATCCTATAAGAAAATTTTGTTCTCAATTGGAGAAGTGCATGATACCAACTTCTTTTGCAAGTTTGGTATCAATCTTTGATGATGATGAGAAAGGTTGAGGGAAAAAATCTCTGAAACAAATACGTATCTTGAATTCCATGACCTAACAGCAAACAGGCACAATTTGATTGTTGATAAACAGATGTAAATATGATTTGAGGGCAAACAAAAATCTATTCACTATGCAGTTTTAACTCCTTGTAGTAAGAAAGTTTGTATTCATAGACATTGACATGTATAATATTTATGTCTTACTTTCTGCATCAAGTGATCTAAGCTAAGAGTCAAATTAAAAATCATTTTCTTTTATGGGACCTCCAATTATAGTTTTCTGATGTTATACAAGTGTGATACATCTTATGTAATTGTTTACATTTTATTGGCATCAATTGCTATGTAGTTCAATTTGCTTTAATTATGATTCATGCATTTACTTGATAGGTTGAGCATATACAACACAGCTGGATAGTAGCTGAAAATGTGGTTTCAAATTATTAGTTTGGTGGCACCTTAAATTGCAGTCCACTCTTGGGATTAAGTTGAGAGATACCATGATTTGTCCCTTTGATATCCACACAGACACACACACACATACACACACACAAGAACAACAACAACAACAACAACAAAGCCTTAGTCCCAAACAAGTTGGGGTCGGCTGTATGAATCCTTTAACAAATAAGCTCCCAGGTAATATCCCAATTACACGACTTAGACTCCTTCCATTACTCGGATTTTACGCCTCCA
>CAOGCB010130587.1:0-11342 GCA_948266635.1 Cnidoscolus chayamansa
CACCTCTATCTGGGATGTTTCTCCTTTCAACCACCTTAAAAATGGGAGAACAAGCAAAATGAACATGATGGGTTCTCATAACATTCAAGTGGATAGTTAAATGCAATGATTTCATTCAAACTATAGCATCGTCCATTTCACATTTTTTAATGCAAATGCACCATGAAGATGAGTTGCACAATAGACCAACTGATTATTTGTTACCCGAGTGAGTTGATAGAAAATAAGTTGGCCTATTATGCATACCTCAATCACAAACTTAAGGCCTCTGGAAAATTAATTAGCATAGCCAGAGACCAAATGCCTAAAATAGCACCAAGAAAAGGTGTCTCCAATTCCTGCTGCAATCTCAATCAGAGAAGCATATGGAGCCTCAGGCCTAGAATCACTTCAAGGATGATAATGCTAGTTCAACATTTTTTGAGATCCGATCATGTATTGGGTCCTGCATGTAGACACTATTCTGTCACAAAATGCCATTTTACAAGCGTGAAGGAACTGAATTACATAATTACATTGCATCATATCAAATAACATTAAGATAGCGTTGTATTAGAATTTACCTCGACCAACGGCACCTCAAATTTTGATTTAGTTATTGTCTCATATAAGAAAATATATCTATCATACAAAGAAGGGAATAATCAGACCAGGTAATATGGATAATATGGTATACTATTTATCAAAAAAAAATTAAGGTATTAAGCATTTGCTTGTATGGACTAGGGAGTCCATCTCATCAACCATAGTCAGGAACAACAAATGAAATTTATGGTGAAGACTATTGACACTTTGAGGTATTTTACACCCCATTTCAGTAGGATCTCCTCATTATCATCCTCAGCTGACACACCATTTATTCATTTCTCAATAATTAATAGCAGCACAAAAGATTTACCTCCAAGATAGCTCACAAACAAGTTCTTCAGGAGCATCAGGAAGGACCTAGAAATTGCATCAGAAAATTAAATTTAGTGCAAAATATGCATAACATTGTATAATCTAACAGGACTTCTTAGGTTTACTTACCTCATCTTTGTAAGGATCACAATGATCCTTGAACCACAAACGCAAGAACTCCTAAACATGAAAATTTTCAAACATTTAGTAAATCATGATGCTCAACGCTAACACCAAAACAAAAACCATCCATGATGATGAACCCAAACGCCATAGGAAAAAAAAATAACATGCACACAATGGATATTGACAGTAAATGCATCAGCAAGTGTGCAAGATGGATAAAAGGAAAACTGAAACCAACTAACACAACCTTATCAACGTTTTCAGGTTCAAGGCCATTCTTAAAGCGTTCATCATAAGAATGAGCAATCCAGTATCTGCTCGAGTCAGGTGTATGCACCTAAAATTGCAAGAAAAGATACTAAAACACAATGACAATAATTGGTCAAGGAGCATAGTCCATCAGTGATAGTGAGTAAATTATCAGTGCTTCATACCTCATCAATCAATAGAATTGACCCATCAGAGCTCTTTCCAAATTCATATTTTGTGTCTACTAATATCAAGCCATGCTCTAAAGCCACACGCTGCAAGTCCCATGGAATGATTCAGCTAATACCCAGTACTGAATAGTATATTTGTTATGGAAAGAGAGATCCATCCTTGGATGTGAGTCACAATTCATGATTGACCACAAACTCTTAGAAAAAAGGAAATCACCTGTCCATACTCAAACAAGCTCAATGCTTTCCTACTGGCTTCATCATAATCAGCTTGAGTCATTAACCCCTGCTCAATTATCTGCGAGGCAAACGAAGCAGATGAGACAATTAAACCAACAGCTGAAATGAGATTCTATCCAGCCATAAGGCGGAAGCACAGGACACATAGGAGCCTAATAATAGAGAACACAACCTGACAATAAGATTTTACAGCACTATTTGCTGTACATTCAAAGTTCTAATTGGAGTTTATGACCAAACCTCACTAGGAGTTACAGGAACATCATGATCTGCAGCCTTGGTTGTTGGAGTGAGTATATTTAAAGTCAGCTTCTGGTTTTTAACCAAGCCTATAACATAATAATGGATCAGTCAACATTTGATGGTAAAAAATTTTAAACAGCAAGGAACAAATTGGTGAAAAGGGAAGCACACCATCTGGAAGTGCATTGCCACAGTAATTTCGGACCCCACTTTTGTATACTGTCCATAGCGACGTATCAGTGCTTCCAGTCACATACCCTCTAACTATAGATTAGCAGCATTAGTAAGATCAACAAAAAAAAGTCAGGACAGATAATCCAACCTAAAAATGTTGGGTTAAACTTATTTGCCCATTGTAAAAGAGCCACTAGAATAAATTTATGTAACAACTTTTCAGCAGATCCACCTGTGAATTCATTGTGAATGTCATTGATTGACATTCATATGATTTATAATCCCTCCAAAAGAAAGAAAAGAAAGAATTGGAGTCATCTTAGATGATAAGTCTGTATCTTAGAAGCTACGATTTACACCAAGCAATTCCAAACAACATAAAACTGCGAGATGGGATAAAACTTTCCAGAAACATTTTCAAATGAAGCCAGCAAGAACCAAAAAAATCCAAAATCCTGCAATTGACAAACTCACCAACAAATTCAACAGGAAAGACTGAGCATTTCTTCGCAATTGTAACATTTTTATCAGGAGCAGAGACAACTGCATTTTGAGTTATGTGTTGAGTTCTATCGAACCACCATAGACTCGTTTCATTTAGAACCTGAGAACAGGATAGTTACAACTATAACCATTTATCTGTACAACATTAACGCTTAATCAATAAATCATCCATAAACCACCAAAGAACAAAAAACAGTGGCAAACCACGAAAATACCTGGCCTTTAAATGGAATAGAAGCAAGAATTCTATCAAAAGCACTCTGCCGATCAGTTGTAACGAGAACAAGATAATCCCCTCCATCATAAATATCTCTCACCTACAAAATCAAGCTGCTTAATCATTTTTCCATCCACCGTAACAATCAAACAAGTTAACATAAGATCTTCGCTAACCAGATATGGGAATGCAACCAAACAAAACCTTGACAAAGAAATCGTTAAAGCCAAATTGTTTCTTAGACTCGTTTGCATAAGAAACTAAACTTGCAACCACACGGGTAGAGGCACATAGCCAAGCAAACCAAGAAACAAGGTTTAAGCAGTGAATTGAAACCAAAAATACCTTGCCTCTAATTTTAGTTTTGAGACCAGGAACCGTCAAATGAAGATTTGTCTCCGAGAGACAATTAGATAATGAACCTTTAACGGCGCCAAGGAGCTCCTCTTTGCGGCTACTGTTGATTGGAGAATCAAGTGACAACTTTTGTTTCTGAGTTTGATTCTGTGCAGACACTACGAAGATCCTCGGGTATCTCTTTGATTTCGGTTTGGATTTTGGTTCAAAAGAAGAGAACGAAGGGAGAGATGAATTGGGCATTGAGAGATTGGTGTTGTCGAGAAGGGTTTTTGGAGGGTTTAAGGTTCTCAAGCACTGAGACATCTTCGCTGTTTTCTCGAGTTCTCTGTCGGCTTCTCTATATTTTTGGTTTCACAGGGAATTTATAGAGTCCGGAGGTGTATTGTTGGGTATTTGGGTTAGACCCGAATTTAGAAAAGCCAGGCCAGAACCTTATAAGCGGGCGCTTTGGTTGGATAATAAAAAGGGAAGCACTTTACTAAAACCCCAATCCCAAGGATCCCCCCTGGGCCTCTCTGTCCATCGCTCTGGCATCTCAATAAAGATTGATTTTTTTTTCCTTCGTTCCTGTTTTTTATTATGTAAGATTTCGACCTATATAATCATGAATCTGAGTTTCTAGGCTTCCAGTATCGATCCCTTTCTAAATTCTGTTAACAACGAACTGCCGATTTGGGTTATATGCATGTATTTGTCGCTTTCTTGGAGGGATTTCTCAGTTTTGCCTCTGAATTCGAAGGACATTGTGGCCCACTAGGTTTGATTTTTGCCCTAATTTTTCGTTTATCCTTGATTAATTGTAGTTTATTTGAGGAATAATGATTGCGTTGGTGTTCCGATTTGTATCTTCGATTTCTGATACTGCTCTTCAAACCCAATATAATCAAACCCTTTCTCTAATTAGGTGGTTTTAGGGTTTATCTAGGGACCAGAAAGAGATAAAGGGGTGAAGAATTTGGAATAGTGAAAAACAAAATAAAACTTCTGCAAAACGAACATGGTTTAGCTCTTCTCTGATTTTGAGCAATCAGAGCCTTGTTGAACCTAATTTGATGTCAATTTATATGTTCTCTGATCGTAGGAACAGAACCCTGAGGTGCAGTGCTACAAAGTTGGAATAATCCCTTTTTTATTATTTCATAGTTTGAGATTTTGCTAATCGTTGTTATGAGGAAGAAGAGAAAAGGAGCTGAAACAGAGGCATGTGAGGATGTACAAAATGAACTAACACGTAGCCATGACAAGAAATCATCAAATCTCAGGTCGCATTATTCTCTTGAAGATTACAACAGGTTAAAGAAGAGGTGTAAAGAAGATTCTGGTAATGAACCTGCTAGCTCTTGCAAAAGTAGACTTGCAGGCATTGCCACTGCCCCACCTTGTGGTGCCTCATCATCATTGGTACCACCTGGAAGAGGCCTCAAGAGGAAAATAGGGTGTATAGATAATGCTACCCAGACAGGTAGAAAGAATAAGATTGAGGATGACTATGTTTCAGGTTCCAGTATTGGGCGTGGTAAATTTGGTTCAGTTTGGTTGTGTAGGTGTAAGTCAACTGGAGTACAATTTGCTTGTAAGACTTTGCGGAAGGAGGAGGAAACAGTCCATAGGGAGGTGGAGATAATGCAGCACTTGTCTGGGCATCCTGGGGTTGTGACATTGCATGCTGTCTATGAGGAGACAGAATGTTTTCATCTTGTGATGGAGTTGTGCTCTAGAGGGCGATTGATTGACCAGATGGTTGAAGAGGGTCGATACTCGGAACAACGGGCTGCTAATATCTTTAAAGATGTGATGTCAGTTATCAAGTATTGTCATGATATGGGAGTTGTGCACAGAGATATAAAACCAGAGAATGTGCTACTCATGAGCTCGGGGAAAATAAAGCTTGCAGATTTTGGCTTGGCCATGAGAATTTCAAATTGTAAGTCTCCACCCACTCTAGATAATCAAATATTTGCTTTCTAACACCTATCTAAATTGTGGTCTCTCTTTGTGGCAATTTGCTTTTAATGTTTTAGCATTTTGTTAAAATGAAAATAAAAAGTCATATGTATATGCAGCACGTTCGTGTGTCAAGTTAGTATATTTTGGTGTTAGATAAAATATGCTGTCTTCGACAGGCAGTCCTTAGGAAACAAGTATGGTAAATTTTGGAGACAGTTTTGTGTATCTTCCTTTTTTATAAATTAATGTAGTTCAACAAAATCAAAGTTTGTGTATTAAAATTTCAATTTAGTGCCATGCTCTATAGTCTATAGTCTATTGGCTGAAATAATAATAAGGCAGGGAAGAATTCTGAAGGGATCTTTTCCCTCTTCTGTTTATTTTCCAAGTTTCTAGATGGAACTATATAAAACTCTTATGCTTATCGGAAGTTATTCCATAACTGGTATTATATGCGATATGGAACATATAAGAGCCACTGTCTGGTTGCCTGCTACCATAGTATCCCATTCGTACCTGTGGTTAATTTCATTTGATGTTAGCTCACTGCCAGAATGTGAAAAGGATAGATAGTTATTGAAATGTAGAAATTTATTCCTAATATTCCCAATTGTAAATATGCTCCATCATTTTCCCATTAGAGCTCTTGTCATGTTTATTGGAATATTTCTCTAGAAACTAATGTTCTGAGTTAAATCCTAGCTCCTCCATGAGTATCAGCTTGTTTATATTCTCAAAGATCTCATTGTCTGAGGAAATGATGGAATACAGGTCAGACATTGTCTGGTTTGGCTGGAAGTCCTGCATATGTTGCCCCAGAAGTTCTGTCGGGAAATTATTCTGAGAAGGTTGATATATGGAGTGCTGGTGTCCTACTACATGCTCTCTTGGTTGGTGTCCTTCCATTTCAAGGGGACTCTTTAGAAGCTGTTTTTGAGGCAATCAAGAATGTGAAGCTTGATTTCCACTCAGGAATATGGGAGTCCATATCTAAGCCTGCACGTGATTTAGTTTCAAGAATGCTAACAAGAGATGTTTCAGCAAGGATAACTGCAGATGAAGTTCTAAGTAAGTTGCTGATGCTGTAAACTTCTGGAATATTCAAAAACCGTGCCTTTTCTCTTCCCCTTTGATGATGTGCATATGATCTGATTTGTTGCTGCACATACTTCAGTGGCTTGTGAAATTTCCTTATATTACGAGTGCGCAACACTTATTACCCATTCCGTTGATCACTTGTATTCTCATTGGTCCTACACTCAAAGTTGCATAATTGACTCCTCTTCTACATTATAATATGCTATATGTTCTTGTCATATAATTTTATTGCTTTCTGGATATATTTCTTGTCCCTAATAGTGTCTGAATCTTGGACTTATTCAGAAAAGATGAGCTTCTTGCTAAATTTATCATTGAATTGGGATTGATTCAGGGCACCCATGGATTTTGTTCTACACAGAGCGAACTTTAAAGACACTGTTCATTAAGTCAAAAATGAAGAATCAAGTTGGACCGACTACCTGTCATCCCGCCAGTGCACCTGTACCAGAGAGGCATGTAAACAAAATAGAGATTGGTTTCACCGCTGAGGATTCAGATATTCAGTCATCATTTGATAGTTGGAGCAGCAAGGCAGAAGAGCAAGATGACTTGGGTTTGGTGGATGCACTCACGGTGGCAGTTTCCCACGTGAAGATATCGGAGCCGAAGAGGA
The DNA here is from genome assembly GCA_948266635.1 of Cnidoscolus chayamansa. Taxonomy (NCBI): domain Eukaryota; kingdom Viridiplantae; phylum Streptophyta; class Magnoliopsida; order Malpighiales; family Euphorbiaceae; genus Cnidoscolus; species Cnidoscolus chayamansa. The sequence continues at coordinate 6,866 of CAOGCB010130587.1, forward strand.
GCAAGCTGTGTGGGCCTACACGTCCAATAGAGCAGCAGCATTCATCTAACCTGACGGCTAACAATCTCTGTAGAGCATTTTGATTCTGATACCACTAACAAAATCTTCTCCACTGTTTTTTGAGCTGGGGATTTTAAAACTAACATGCCTGGTGCAATTTTCAGTGGGCGAAGATGGCTACAGATCAGCATAACTAACTATATCTGTGCAGTACGTTGACATTTCTTTGGATGAGCGATTCACTGCTGCTTATATTTGCATTCTAACCTAATAACGGTAGTAGCCAGATGGATCAGTGAATTGATGTACAGCATCTGTAAATAGAATGTTAGTGAGAAATTTTATGATTTGATCTTTCATTGCTCTTGTTGCATGGAAAGGATTAGCATTTAATGTCACTTTCGGCCTCGCTCTCACCAACAAATCCGATAGCTTAATCTCAAAGCTCATGGCTTGAAATAACAAAAGAAAAGATAGAAGTATAGAATATGAATGGTACTGCTTACATATCAATAGCATAAATTTCGCCCGGATTTCATGAGATAATGATCAACACCGACATTGTTTCATCCCCTTGTGGTTCTCAACTGAGATCATGCTCTTCATCGATGGAAACAGTATGCGGCTACAGGTTAGTATACATTACAAATCACCGGATGGCAGATGAGCCATCAAGGTTCATGGAAGGAACTTAAAAGGGATCTTGGGTACTTCAACTTCTACATGGGAAGTTGGGTCCCAATCAAATCCGTTTTGTATATAGTAGGAAGGATTGTTCAAAACCAAGGAAGCTGGAAGATGACGTTAGGGCTTGGGAGTTCCATTTAACAAGCCATTGAGATATTCAACAGCCTGTGCATGATGCTAGTATATTTGTTCGATTCAAACATAACAGTCTACGAAGTGTACAAATGCATTAGTAAAATTTGCACGGAACATAGTTTTGTTACATCAAAAGCCAGAAATCTGGTGTATTGATAATCTCTCTAAGTTACAAAATATCTAGAGTTCAAATATACTACAACAAAAACTAAGCAAGGAAGCAAATGTGAAGATTTTACGATGGATCCTGCATTTCAATTTCCATATCCCAAATTATCCATGGAATTCACATTTATTCCCCCATTCTTTCAGTGCCCGTCATCTTCTGGATATTTTGGACCACATGTAAACAACAAAGAAACAAAACAGTGCAAAGAGAACCACATGGACAACATGGTTTCCCCCATTCTTAACGATGCTCCTGTTCAATTTCCTTATGTTGTTCTTCACACCTGCTTGAGCTTTTATCACGGTCATTTGCTGTTAAGTCACAAAAATGCACTCATAAAACAGTTGCAGCATTTTACAAGCAGGATTTTTTTTTTAAAAAAAAAAAGGGTTATGTCTAACCAAAAAGCATTGACTAGTGACAACATGATAGCACAATAATTACTCACTAGCTCTACACAATAAAGAAAGTGCTACACAAGACTACAGATTTAGGCTTCATGTAGTGATGAACTGATGACACAATCATTTTTATTACTTCAAAGTGATTGAAAAACCAATATTTAGAAGTTTGTGCATATAAATAGCAGTAACATTTAATAGGAGGAGATTGAGCCAGTAAACTCCTCTGCAGATGAGACATGGCTGCCTAAGCCAACAACATAGCAGACCTTCTAATTCTACACTATCCTGTGAAATCCTAAAGTTTCAGAGATTTGAATCACCCTCTCCTTTCTTTTGAAAAATATCATGTTGCATAACATTAATGTTTTCACTCAAATGTACAAAAGTGAGTTTTCAACATAGTTATTCAAATGGAAATATGACTTACTGCATTAACAATGTAGATAATGTTTCAAGGAAAGGAGGGGGAAAGAGGTAAGGCGGTAGGACAATTAAGTAAAAGATACTATAAAACAGCAAACAAAATAAGAAAGGACATGCCAATTGGAAACTTTACCAGCTTATCCAAGAAATCCTTTTGGAACTTTGCTTCTGACCCTATCTCTTGAGCTACCTACAGCATATACAAGTATAAGAACTAACAGTAAAAAAAATCTAATGAAAACTTCAAATATTTTAGTAGTGATATTAGACAAGGGAAGAAACATTCGCTGATGTTGAGTTCAAGTTAAAGGAAATAGGAAATAGAGACAAATGTGTAAATAAATGTAATGTAAAGCATAAAGTTCATGAAGTAACAAAATCTTCATAATCGCGAAAGTTTGTAATTTTCTGTCAAGTAGAGATGTGGCCTCAAGAAAAGATTAATTTAATTCAAGATTGAAGTGCAAAAAACAGTTATGCATCATGTCTTGCAAAGTGTTTTTTGAACAAATTCACAACATAAGCAGATAATATAACATAACTGAATAGTTATTGAATGCTCGAGATTAATCAGGCTCCACCCTAGCGCCTCTACAAGAGAAAGGCAGGCTATATTCACCAAGCACTCACGTTGTGAGCCTAGGCAAGTACCTTGCTTCAGGTTCAAGGATCTAGAAAGGTGCCCTTCATTATTTCCACTACCCCATGATCACAAAACTCCAATATTTCAATTTTCAATAATCATGGTCCTTGTAATCCTTTTTATCATTCATCATTTTCAATTATTATCTTTCTTATTTCAACTACTTTTTGGACTGATCTGTTTCTATTTTTTTCCTGAAATTGTTCTTTTTCAAATACCAATGAGCGTCCATTGGGCATTGTTGTTGGAGCTATTGTTAAAAAACACTTTCTTAAATATATTAATTAGAAAATTATTAAAAATCAATTTAAAATAATATTTGACATAATTTAATTATAATAACACCGTATAACAAAACAATTTTCCCAAACTTTTTCAACAGTATCTAAACTGATACCTTTTCTGAAAAGTGTTTTTTTGGCCCCCAACCTTAATGCCAAACAAGATCTAGCAATGTTATATAGATGTTTTATTTCAATATTTTTTTGGTATTTCTTTTTTTTTTCAACGAAGAGATTAACATACTATTTAGGTAATCCAATCCTTAATTGCTTTATATCTATATATATAGTAATATTAACAAGTTATTTAAAATCCTCTTTTTATAGGTTATCTAAATTTGGCTTTTCTCATTATAATACAAATAGGGCTATTTGGATTCGTTTGTAAATATAAAGGCTAAGTTTTTTCTTAATATCCAAAATTTATGTTTATTTTATTTTCTTACAGTTTCTAAAAGAAATATATTAATAGTGTCTTTATTTTATAGTTCTTATACTTGCTAATGCTTTGTAGACAGGTAACAAGTTTTGTTAAATTGAGAAGTTACATCCATTATTATTTCACTTTATTTTTTTGCGCATCACCTCCTTCAGGCCTGCTCCTTACATCTAGACTTCAGGACCTCTATGCACCTCAGTGTGCCTTGAGACTTTAATGACTATTGTCTATACAAATGAGAATTAACTTTATTTTCTATCATCTAGGATGTATTAAAAAGAACATTTTTTTTTACTTCCCTTTTGATTATCAATTCCATTCTCTTCCAAGTTCCTAATATACACCGTATCAAAATCTTATTCATGAAAAAAAAAATATATTGAGTAACAAAATTACTTAAAAGACTGAAATAAACAATTAGCAGAAAAAAAAAATCCATTTGCATGCTTCTTTTTTCCCTGGACACTGCCTGAAATAAAATGAAACTAGCATTGAGATTTGAGTCCTTCTTTAGACACATTTATAACCATTCAACGTCAAGCATTGCTTATATGTTTGGCTCTAGCTCTATTAGAAACCGATTAACAAAATGCTCAACTTTAACTGGAGTAACTTAAACGTAAAAGAATATATGGTTAATATTATGATTAGCAAAAGAAAATCTTAAAAATATTGCACCACATCCCTGTTTGGGGTTTTATTTTTTTTATTCACTATACGAGCCTCGTAATTCAATGTAAAAAATTAAGAAAGTAAACTCACATTTCTCAATTGCTTAACTTGACTACGGAGACCAGAGATCTCATCATCGAAGTCAGCTTGCATCGGATCAATCCGTAATTGTATTTCATCGGAGCTCGCCACCGGTCTCGTGCTGAGTCCTTCCCTGCATATATACGAACACATCAAATTAAAATAGATCTTAATGATAAATTGACTACAATAACCAATATAAAAAGTTCATAAAAAAGTTACAAAAAAAAAAATCCTAAACCCTAAACCGACGTTCAAGTTATGGATGTAATGCCTTGATCTGTAAGGAGCAGCGTCACCGTATAAGGAACCACCACGGCTCGAATTGGCGGCCATCGAAGAGAATTTTGACCTAATCAAAATCAACAGACCAGAATACAGGGATTCTTTGAAGGATTTGTTGAAGATGTAGGGAGATGGTGATGCTATCAGGCTGTATGTCCTCCGGATGATCGGAGGCCACGTGCTAGAAATTCCGTTTACGAGTAAGCCTGGCCAGGGAAAAATGTAAACTTGCCTCTTTTCTATACGTGGCAAACTATC